>LD347710.1:130975-146718 GCA_001465055.1 Ptychodera flava
GGGAAAGGGGGGGGGGCCCTGAAATTTTGCTAATGTTGTGTGTGCAGGGTAGGGCTATTTTCTCCACGTTAATTGTGCTGTACCAGAAAAACTACTTGCAATATCCAACATCACTTTTCCCAGTATTAAAGGCATAGAAACAAATTTATCTTTGTGTTTTCTTGGTCTTAATATATAATTTATTTGATAAAGAACTACTTTATTATTTTATTGATTATACCGTCAGTAATCACATAAAGAAAATCCAAATCTACGTAGACTTTGGTGCTGAGAGTGGAGCTGCATAGCAAGTGTATAAATAGATCACATAATTCGAAAGCGTAGAATGGTTTCGTAAGAGCTCCTCACATGTACAGCGTCGTCGCAATACTTGAGTTGCAAATTGTTCGTGTATCGGTGGAAGCTCAAACATTCGAAAACATTTCTTCATCTGTTGTACCGCTCAAACAGGCACACGGAGTTTACCAATGAAGAGTATCTTTTGTAGAAAATTTTCCCGATTGCGTTTTTTCACAAACGTTTGAACATTTTTGAGGTCATTCAACTTTTAAAGAGGTCTGCGTGATAATACGCCAATGTGCAAGTACTCCAAGGAAACAATTTACTTTTTCTTGGTAGACTATGTGAACTGATGTCCTTGCCAGCGAAAAGGGGGGGGGGGCAATAAAAAGTTTGACTAACCTTGTGTGTGTGTGTGTGTGTCTGTGTGTGACTGTATGTGTTGAGGGGTCTGCGAAAAAAATACGAAACATTTTCTCTTCCGAAGTTAATTGTGCCTGTTGCCTAAGACTGAAATAAAACAGATTTATTAGAAAAAACTACTTGCCATATCCAACATTACTTTCCAGGAAAACGAATTACTTTAATTTCTTACATGTAAGAGTTTACGTATCAGTGCTAAACTCTAGAAAGTTTATTTTTCTTGTTTCTCTATTTCCAATAACGAAATCCGGAAGGGCAAATTATTTTACCTTCATGTTTCTATTAACTGTTCATTCAATATTTCAAGGTAATAGAAGTCTGCGGTTGAACTATTTTGATCTGTTTTACAAATTGGTTACTTTGGTTGGTCCTGGTCTGGCTAGCCAGGGCGGTACTAGCAAACAATGGGTATGCTGAACTTTTTTCCCGTTTAAACGTGGGCCAAGAAAGAGTTTACAGAGAACATGATATATGTTGTGTTTTAAATTATCCCTCACGGTATCCTCCGCACACTATGTTTACAAATTGAAAGAAATCTAGCAGTCTTCCACCATTTTATGGACGTATAATTTAAATTAACGCTAACCGAAAACAACGCTATCTCTGAGCCTTACTGTACATGCTCATCAAAGAGATTATAAGGGCCAGTAAGAGGTGGCCCATATTATTTCGGGGGGTGGGTGGAGGAAGTGGGTATACGTATGGGGACAATTTTTTACCCACCCTGGCAGCGTAAAATGCATTGTTATTGTTTACATTTGAATTCTAGTCCGTACCAGAAGTCACTTTTCAACAATAACAATCAGTTTATATACGTATGGGCTGAGTTGACAAGCTGAATATTGTTGAATATTGTGTATATCAACATGCTTTGGGGACTAGAACAAGGAATTATGGTTCACAATCGAAATAAAAATGGTGAAAATATTGTCATTCATTATAGCATCACAGACCCTTTAATGTGTTGTAACAACAGTAAAAAGCGTCACAGATCGAATTGGTAGGGGCATTGCTCAATAGAAGGTTTGCCCAAAAAATTCAACACAACACATCGGTTTTATTTGCCAGTGGAGTTGGCATTCTGAACGCAAATAAAGAAGTAAACTAAATTAATATTACTCTTCACTTACTAAAATGACACAGTAAAGTCTTGGTAATGGGTAACTTTTCAATTTCTAATGACAAGCCGACTGCACAGTTAAGTGAGCAACAAAGTTTGAAACTGCCACCCTCTGCTAGAATAATTCACCCAGGGAACCAACTTCCTTTTTGACTTTTGTATATGAAGATCAGTTTGCACTTTCGCAAATCAGTTGATTAAATTTGTATTTATCAGAGGAAAGAAAAGATGGCGACGGAGGTGGGAAGAGAAACGAGATAAACATTAATACATTCTATCAATCCATATAAGGGCAACGTAATCAGCATATGTAAGTGTGAACATCGTCGGCGTTGTCATCTTAACATGTAGATGTGACTGTTTTGATTATTGATCAATATGAGAAAATTACAGCATCTGTATTGATTTTACCGACTGTCTTCATAAGTATACTGCATGCCATGGTAATTAAGTCAGAAAATTAAAAGTCATCATAGTTGTTATGCGTGGCACTGAAATGGTATCCCTAGCTCCAATAAAAGCTGATTCACAAAAGATACAAAACATAGAGTGATTTGGTTTCTATGTTATATGCATCAGACTGTGTATTTCGTGTACTTTTTTCACTTTCACATGGATTGTGATAGACCCTGAAATCGAGAACAAAGCAATCTTGCCCATGAACACAGAAAGTCACACAAGGAACAACGACAAAGTTGAAGGAAGGCAACCAGTATACCACTTTTATTCCGACACGATATCTGCTTTAATGACACGATGACGTACCTTATAAATGTGCCATGCTATTTGGTATGCTTAAAAATGTTTACATCAGTTTGTGTCAATCATCCACCTCAGAAGCTCTTCGGTTTACTGTGTACAGCGTAATTACACGTGTGTAATGAAACGACTTGCTCTACGCTCCTTTGGGTAAAATAACGTTAAAAAGTGTATTTTGAAAACAACATTTCGCCCTTGTGTAATAGCAACTTCACTGTTCTTGTTATGTTCTGATTATTTTATATTTGGTATCGAAAGATCACAACTTCGAGTGTTTTAGGAGACCTACATCAGTCGACAGCATGAGTTTGCAATGACATTTCAAGTTTTTGCCAGAAAGTCTCTCTCTCCCTTTCTTTGTCAGGGTCGTCTCCGGGCCATTCAAGGTAAATCCGTGTATTCATCAATAAATTCAAAATATCTGGCATCTTCCTTCGCGAAACATTGTCCAATATGATGAACAGAACATTGTCTTCGTTAGTTTCTAACAACAGCTGAGTGGCATATTCAATTTCAAATAAGCACCATTTACTGCTGACAAAGTTTTCTGAGACAATAAATATGACTTTCCTGCTTTGTCGCATGGCATTTGAGATGTTTTTGACAATATAAGTGCCGCCTAAGAAATCCCTGTGACAAATGCAAAACTTCATTCGACGATGTTGTTCCTCCACTTGTTCTAACTTCATCAGTTCCTGTTCTACCCACTCCCCGTCTTTATGACTGAAAGACACATAAGCGTCGTATCTAATGGACCTGTCTCGTTTTGGATCAAGCCGCTGGTATTGAGACTTGTGTCTAAGTTTATAGAGATATCGTCTATATCGAATACTCCATCTATACTTAAATGTAAACTTAATCAAGACACAGGCGATCGCACAAATTATCAATACCGATCCGATGATGGTGGCAATTATATACCAATTAACTTTGTGAAAATCTACAATCAGGATAGGGGTTCCTGCGAGGCTCCCTGGTGATTTGCATATGTATGTTTGCCATGGAAACGAGTTGTCTCTTGTGAAAGTTATATTGTTTGTGACGTCATTCATCCAAATCTGCAATGATTCGGCGCGCGAACTGCATGACAGTGGGTTGTTTCCGAAGTAAAACTGTCTTAAATTTGCAAATTTTGTGAAAGCAGAAATATCTATCACGGACAAGCGATTGGAACTCAGATCTAGTGTGCATAATTTGGTATTTGCGTTGAAGACGTCGGCTGTAAGGTAAGTTAGCTTATTACTTGAAAGATTAAGTTTCTCAAGAAGGGGTTGATTTGGAAAGTAATCTTCACACAAAACACTGATGTCACAGGATGATAAATCAAGAACACGTAGAGAAGTCATATTAGCTAACAACGATATCCTCGAACAAATGCCACTGCAATCAGTACAAAGCAGGCTGTTAATAGAATTACCACTCAAGCGCAATTCCTCGACAGCTGCTTCGACTCGTAAAATAAAATTGTTTTCACCAGCATGAAGTCTCAGATCGCTATGTGAAACGTCAAGTTTCTTCAATTTGGGAGCCAATATTTTGTTTGGAAGTACGTTAGCTTTTGTTAGTGTCATTTCTGCAATATTGGGCAACTCAAAAGGCTTAAAGCTTGTAGGATTTGCATATACTGTTGACAAATCAATAATTCTTAAACGTGAACAATTACCAAGGATGGCTACGCAACGGTCTGAACAATGCAACAAATTTTCACCGATGTCTAAAGTTTGTAGTGATGTTTCACTGAAATCATCAAAGGCTGGTTGCCACTCTTTTAGTCGATTCTTCCTCAAGTATAAAAACATTAGGCTAGGGAGTTCACTGAATGCCCCATCCCCAACAGTCTGTATGTAATTCTCTTTAAGATCTATCTCTCGTAATTTGGCCAAACCTTTGAAGGCATTGCTCGGAATTGTCCTCAAATTATTGTTGTCAAGGTAAAGGTATTCCAATGATTTTAAATTTTGAAATGTGTGAACACTCAGATCCTGTATGGAGTTGTAGCTGAGGTTCAGAATCCGCAAGTTTGCAAGCCCGATAAACGTTTCTTCGATTAAATGGAATACGTTATTATGTGATAAATCTAAATTCACCAAACTAGCTGTCTTGTTAAAGGCATAGTCCTCAAGTCTGTTCAGAGAATTGTAACTAAGATTCAGGAATTGTAATTTTTCAAGACTAGCAAATGTGTGCTGTGTAAAATAAACCATGTCGATGTGGCTCAAATTTAATTCTTTCAGTTTTTTGAAACAGGAAAAATCATGGTCACTTGTTACGTAGAACTGTCTTTCAGTCTCTATGCATGGTCTCTCTATGGTAAATTTGACGACTGGGAAAGATTCTGTTAAATTATACTTGTCGCAGATTTGTAGAGGATAGGTACTCGTTGGCATTGTAATAGCTGATACAGTAGAATGCTTAAGGATAAATGAAGCAAATGCCGCCAAGTCACAGTTTTCAACCGAACATCTCAACTGTAGCAATTTGATGTGATCGAAAATCTCGAAAGAACTGACATTGATTCTGTGTATCAGGTCAAACCATACGTACAATTCGTCCAGTGACACTTTGCGTTGAAAGGTCTGTTCAGCAAACTTGATGTTGAATTTCTTTGAATGACAGGTCACTGTGTCGGGACTCAGCTTTAACGATGCCAGTGAAAAATAATCAATATCGAAGAAGATGCTGTGAAATGGTCCACCCAGGTGAAGTGTTACAAGACGTTGTTTTGGTAGATATGAAATGCTTGAAAAGTCTGTCAGATTTGAAAACATCAAGTTCAAATATTTCAAATTATGCAAGGTACTAAAAGTCCCATTTTCGATGGTTTTAACATTGCAGCGGTTGAGAATGAGTGTTTCAAGTTTATTTAAACCAGAAAACACGCCTGCTTTCAGGTTTGTCAGTCGATTACTTGAAAGATCTAACAGTTTAAGACCATTAAGAGCCGAGAATGTCTTTGGCAGCAATGACTTTTCATCTATTTTTGCGTTTTGAAGTATAAGTTTCTTCAGGTTCGACAGACCAGACCATGTACACTTATTCAAGAAGAGAGCACCTTGTGTTTGTTGCCCTGATTGAAGCCTGCGATATCGTTTGTCCAGCATTTCCCATTTGTAACAACAGCTTGTATCAGGCGTCGTGACAGCTCCGCTTAGATCGAGAACCTCAAGTCTTGAGAGATCAGAAAACGTTTCACATTCGATACTCCGTATCCTGTTCATAGACAAGTCTAACACTCTCAAATTCCCTAAACCTTGAAAGTTCTTCTCAGAGAGTACAGAGATGTCACTGTTCGACAGAACAAGTTTTCTAAGTTGGGGCAAATGTATGAAAGGTTCTTCACCGAGATCTTGGAGATAGTTTGTGTCCATATTGAGTTCGGTGACCGAGTGTGGAAGATAGCTTGGCACATTGGCCAGCTGTAACGATGAACAATCAAAACGTGAACCAACTCGTGTCGACGTCATCGACTGGCAGTACTTGAATGTCTGTTGTTGACTATTGGTTTTGGTGATCACCAGCAGTAGCACGGCCAATACATCGACACGACCATGAAGCTTCCATGCCATTGTGATTTCTGCAATTAGAATTCATACAGATTACTGGCGTGAAAAGTATTCCTTTTTTTCTCAATTGTCTGATTCAGCGGCTAAACCTAGAGTGACTTGTTGATCGGAAAACAGACTAGTCGAGGAATGAGCAACAATGTGACCGGTCTGCTTTTAAGAACAAAACTCCACTATCGGTAAACTCAACTTCCTGACTGATAAGTTTGTCTTGTGATTAAAAAATGTTTAATCAACAATGGTGTACAGCTTGTTCTGGTGTTAAAAGGGGATTCAAAACTGCAATTTCAAATTAAGAAAACACTTCTGCATAGATAAGATCAAGTGTCGGTTTTATTTCAAAATATGATAAACGACCTTTCTAAAAAGCGGAACATCGTCGAGACTGTCACCCTTTTGCCGACAGTGTATGCATGCTCGACGAAAATATTTTGGCAGACATTCAAAGTCTATTCAACAAAGCTTGCATGTTTTACATTCAAAGCGTCATGATTTTTTCAAAATCTTTAAGGAAAAGCGGCAACTCTGTTTTTGAACGGGCAATCGCTGTGACGTTTGACAATATTGTGTTTTTCGTGCTGAAAAACTGAAAAAAACTCTAACTTTATAACAAATAGATGTTTTATGAAGTATGTTGAACGGAAAGTTAGTGTATTAGTCTTTCAATGGAACGCATTGTGTACAACTGACAACATGTAATCCAGACAAAAGGTGTATTGTTAACAGTAAAATTGGGCATCATACACTGTATTACTGAATTGATACGTTTAAGAACACGAAATTTGACATGATTGTTCGAGCAGTAAGAAGGACTGAACAAGTAGGAAAAATTGTTGTAACTTTTTGAACCAATATTACCTGTAGAAGGCCGAGAATCGAAACTTAAATTAGGATCAAAACAGTACTAGGTCCATAGACCATGTCAATGTAAGGTTATACCAACATTAGCGCCACAATGATGATGATGATGGCAATGTTCTATCATTTCAAACAAGCACGCCTTGTCTTAACCTTTGCCCTTTACAAATCCTTTCTGTGCGCCTTTTACTTTGTTCATCATGCAACTTGAGTAGACAGTGAGTTACGCAAATTCTGAATACTGTCTACCTGAGGGCATGCAATCTATAAATTTTGCAAATGACTAATATTATGAATATTAATACTATCAGGATCTTCACTACCTCTACATTATTTTAATGATACATGCATGACTGTCCTTACAAACTGGTAGCATCAACCGCAGATTAAGGTTTGCCTTACATTCTTGTGATGTTACACCATTTCAGGCGAATAAAAGACCACCCACTCTAGATTCGCGTTTCTGTATCTTCATGTACATGCTATTCTTTAAGGCACTTCAGCATTGTTGAGCTATTGTAAATGTTGTATATATATGATTTAGAGTCTGACGTCTATGTTGTCAGACTGGGTTTGGCATAGACGTCATGAGTTCATGTTATGCCTCTTCCTTATTTATAATTTTCGAGCCATTGGACTTTCTGTATATCATTGTTAACTTAAACTTACTCTTCAAAATGTTTGTCGCCTCATGGTTCAGAAAAGTTTTCCCAACCCTTCTTGATATCTAATTTTTCGCTACCAGAAGTTTTATCTCCCGACCCATGGCTATTAATTCAACCTCTCGTTTCCATATAGAAGACTATAATTGTGTACGCATGACTCTCTTTATCCAGCGATGAGACAGAACATAGCACTTGCAATGAAGCAATGAATGTATAAACATCATTACGACAACAAATATCTAATCAAGAAAACTATATGCACTTACTTTTGTATTTTTAAAGTACTTTATCTTCAATGATTTAATCTTGTGACTAAAGTTGACCTGTTCTTCCGTCGTTGGTACTCTCACGATCTAGTTAAATGGTACTTGCAACACAAAACTTTTATAGATATTTTATCGTATCTTGCTCGACATGTGAAATACGTTGTCAGTGTTAAGTTACCTGTGAGCCAGTGAAGCCAGTGAAGCCGGTGAAGAAATTAATATGCGACCAGATTGACAAAGGAGATAAACACTACGGCTTCGTATGAAATCGCCGCCGACTGATGTCATGTGACCAGAATTTGTGGAAATCAGGGTGGAAGTACTTGTTATTTGTTATCAGACTAGTGATTTAAATTCCATTGAAACAGGTCGAACTACCCAATACTCACACCTCTATTCGTTTCAAAGCAGAATTGTTGGATATCTATCACTTCTAAACTGCTAATCAACAACGGAGATGAATTCAAAAAGTAAAAATTATTAGCATTAGTATGTACTATATTAGCTGTACATCATGTTAGCATATGCATCTACTCTATTATAACAAACAGTACATATTAGTAGGGACAATATTGGCAATAGAATATCATATTAGTAATGTACTATATTTGCATCAATGTATCAATTAAATTTTCTCGCAGAAAATTTGCTTAACTTCAACATAAAGAATAAAGTTTCCATTCTCGGCCTAAACCACAGGGGATGGCGAAGAATGCGTTGCTTTATCAATTGTGATAAATAACTAATACATATTAAACGGAACGACTGAAGCTTATTGGACACACCTTTGGTTGATTGCGAACAAAAAGGGATTTTCTTAGGTGGGTTTAAAATCACCTCTACTTGCTATGTGAACGGACAAGGCCGTTTCAGGAACGTTATGAACACCCTCGCGCGACAGGTATTTTAATTAATTATAATCTTTACGGCCCTGGTATAAATTTTGCGGATCGAGGTTGTACGGCGGAAGGGCCCGAGCGTGCTAGGGCCCGTAGGCCGAACCATACGCCCGAAAAAATCAGAGCACTTAAATTCAGGTACAAGAAAGTTGTGGACAGCAACAGACGAAGTAGTAGAGGAAACATATCATTGCCTTTCTTCGAGAAAGTGTCTCAAATCAACACAAGCCTTCACAAATCAAAACATGGACATTCTAGCAACAAAAGTAGAATATCAAAGCAATGAAATGTGAACCAAAAAACACATAAACTCAAGTGACTCATGACAGAACTGCTCAGAAACGAAAGTCTCCAAGGATCACAGTGTCACAGATAAAAACTGGCCCGACTTCGTCCCAGTAGGTAACTTCCACTACTTGCCAATATGCATATGTGCCGCCTTTTGGGCGGGTTTTAAAGCAATATGTCTGAAAGCAGAGTATAAATTTCAGTGCGGCCAAGGTCTAAAATGCCGTATGATTTCTGCCAGTCAAATGTAGTTAAAGTCAAACATATGTCTTTACACCAAAATTTTTAGATTTTCCCTATAAATGTTGTAAGCAAATTTTTTAGTTTTTCTGTTTCAGTTAATCATGACTTAGCCAGGGACGAAAGATTTGCAGAAATGCTTTGCTTGTGCCCATGTCGTACAAGTGCTCAGTTTTGCTCCATAAAGGTTTGTAAATTTCCACTGTATGGCTTTTTACCAGGGTTAGACTTCCATGCAGGTCTAATGGGGTCCTACACGATTTTTGGTCTGCTAATTTCTAACATCAAATAGCCGACATATAACAAAGCATACAACAAGAATATACTACACAAAAATAATCTCTGTACAGATACACTATCAAACCATACCACAAAACATTAAAACACATAACTCCTAACGTAATTTAATTGTCGATGTGAGGAGCCACATTTCCTTATTTTACTATATCTTTTGAACTGGAGAGGGCGCTTAACCCGGCTAAAACACCAAAGCAAAGACTGAACTTCGTGTTGTAGACATAGCGAACTCAAACTATTAATCCCCCATGTTTGCAAATTACAAATAGTGTCGCTGAAAGGTTTCCAATTTTAAATAGTGTGAACAAAGAAATAGATAAAACTGGAAACTCTTCAGAGACAGTATTTGTGATTTGCAAACACGGAGGATTAATAGTTTAAGTCCGTGTGCGTCCACACACACAATACTTCGTGGTATTATGTTAGGTCTAACACTCCCAGGTTCCCTAAACCTTGAGTATTGGTAAAATATGTATATGACTAAGCTGTGATTTGAGACAGTTCCTCGATGAAAGGCATCAATATACTCCCTCTACCGTTTCGTCTTTTGCTGCCCACAACTTCTGAGTTTACTTTAACAGGTTTAAGTGCTTTGATTTTCCGGTGGCATTGCTCAACTGTCCTGTTTAGCCGCTTTTGCAGAGGTTTTTTATAATACATGGCTGTCCCTGCAGGTTCCGTTCTGACTAGGCTGAAGTAATCTGACCTCTTCATTGGACCAATCGTTGCCCCGAGATGCATTACTTAAGCTTGTTATAAAACTGTTTTAATACTACCTAATAGTTGTTTATCATAATTAATAAATCAATCTACTGCTCGCCATCCCCTGTGCCGAAACCTTACCTGAGAGATCCGAGCGTGATCTTTGCACGTATACCTAGTTAAAATTTTACCAAGTTAGTTATTAATTACAATACATCCCCGTCACTAACAAGACTGACTTGCAATCATGGCGGCCCGTTGAAAAAATTGCGTCGTATTCAATCGATGTGCAGCATTGTCTGGGAGAATCTGTAGGTAACTATTTACGAAAAGGACTAATATCGGCGCAATAATGCACTAAACGAAGCACAAACATATACTTCGTAACGATATTTGTTTTACTACTCGATACCACCTCGCTGTGCAAACCAAATCTTCCCGCGTCGGGTGCAATGTGTTGCTTTTACGTTAGGTACATGATATGCTGTAGATTGTTCAATCACTCATGTATGTTAACAAAGGCATCTTAGAACATAGTTACATCGTTATACGGATAGTTGTCAGAGCTGTACTGGTCTCCATATAAAGAAGCGCTACTTATGTTGTCTGATTTGTGACACACATTCGGGGATATAGTCGAGTGTATAGTGTGCCGAGATACTGTAGTGTAGTGGTATTAAAATAACTAAATAAGCACGATATCGATGCCACAAGCACCTAAGGTCTTTACACCCGTTCTCGGCATTTCAGCCTGGCCACTGGTAGGCCTTGTGAAGAACGATACACACAAAGCGAGTTCACAAGAATGAAGTATTGGCATACCTTTGCCTGTGCAGTGTAGGTTTACTGCGCATGAGTATCAACGCTGTTTTGTTTGTCAGAAGTGCAGCCGGTATCTACTCCTAACACATGACATGATGCACACCCGAACTGTCCCTGTTCTTGACAGTATAAATACGGGGTCAACAACCCATTCCCTGTTTTAAACCACGAATAAGAATGAAAGTGTTATTGGTGTAGTTAGGTGTTATTTTGGTTAAACTGGTGAGTTTGTCCCATGAGATCTCTGAGGTAGTCACAAATTGCATGCAGCATGATGGCATTGGACTTGATACTGTTGATACAGAGAAGTCATTGTTCATGACAAAGTCTAACATTTCTCTTACAGTCAAGTATGAATATAACGACCAAAGATTTGAAGGAAAAATGATACCATCACAGAGATTGCTGGTGTATGGCATTCCCCTTTGTGTATTCTGTTTGATGTTGACACTTATACTGGTAAGTACCAAATTGATGTGTTGACTCTGTCAACTACGATAGCCTGCGGTACACGTAAAGTGCAGTAGACATCGTACAGTTTGTTGTTGTTTACCACCTTGAAATGGAATTTTGACTGCCGTTTTAGCATCATTAGAGTTAAGCATAAATGGGGCAAGCAAAAGCAAATAGAAGATTGGAACACATAATACTATGGAAAATTATTTCTGTCAAGGACCTTATTGATCTAATAAACATACGATTTATCTAACCAAACTTACATGCTAACCACTTTGGCGGTTAATAGTTAGCTAATTTGGAAGTTCGCTAATATTGTTAATTCATAAATATGGCCTTTCGGTACAACTACAGTGTAACCTTGTGAACTATCGAACTCTGTATTTTCTCACGGCATCGTTTATTGCCCTCCAAGCAAAGACAGAGCGCCTTAATACTTTGTTCATTCATCTTGCCTTTTTCACATTTCAGTTTAGATATTCTATGAAGACAACTCTCCAACATTGGGTCGACCATCCATACCCAAGCGAGGATGTGGCGTATCAGTTTGAGGCTCAAAAAGCTAAACAGATCCGTATTGCATATCATGAAAATAATGGCCGAAAGCGCCAAGATGCCAAGTCGAATTCGAAGGTGATAGTGAATCAAGACCAGGCTGCAGTTCGACCTACAGTGGGCATATCAACTGATAAAGCAGTATTTTCAATTTCTAACACGCACACTGTCTTGAATATGGGAGACATCGTTCATTTTCAAATCGATACATTGGACTCTAAAGGGCATCAACGTCATCGTGGTGGTGACTTTTGGTATGCTACAATGTCGACTGAAGATAGAAATTTTCGCACGTCAGGTCGCTTTTTAGATCACGGAAACGGATCCTACAGTTTGCATTTTTATTGTGGATTCAAAGGACTTATGAATATTAACATAACACTGGTTTATCCTGCCGAAACAGTTAATTGGTTGAACGAGGTGTACCGACCAAGTGAACGTCGTGTGACGTGGAAGGGGTTGTTCAGAGATGGACCAATAGGAGGCGAAACCACAGAGTGTGTCATAGAACGAGATGACAGGACAAAGTTGGATCAGTGCAAATATCAGGACACTACTGTATTAGGACAAACTGTCTTGGTTTGTGACAAACC
This sequence comes from Ptychodera flava, assembly GCA_001465055.1. Taxonomy (NCBI): domain Eukaryota; kingdom Metazoa; phylum Hemichordata; class Enteropneusta; family Ptychoderidae; genus Ptychodera; species Ptychodera flava. The sequence goes on from LD347710.1 coordinate 143,761, forward strand.
AAGCGAATTATCATGTGATCACCTGACCTACATGGAATCAAAGAACATGGATGCACGAGTGACTGAGTTGCTTGGCAACAAAACGTACCTGTTTGACAAGTAAGTTGACGATTTTATAACAACAATTATTTAATAGTATATACTTGATAATATGAATGGTTTTAGCTCACTTTTGGTATTTGTATATATACCAATCAGAGCTCATATGGTAGGTCGGTGGCGTATGTATGTATGTATGTATGTATGTATGTATGTATGTATGTATGTATGTATGTATGTATGTATGTATGTATGTATGTATGTATGTATGTATGTATGTTTGTATGAAGAAAGGTAGGTAGGGAGGTAAGAAGGTATGCACGTATGCATGCATGCATGCATGTCCGTCCGAATCAAAAACTAAAAAACCGCAGAACCTACCACTCTAGTATTTGGTGTACAGGTGAACCTAGAGGAGGAGATGTGAAATTTGTTCAAATGAACATGTCAGTGTTAACAATATGTAAATGGGGTAAAAAAAGGCAAAATCGTGCTAATTGCTGAAGTTCTGTAACCACAAGCTAGATTTGATTGAAACTTGGTATGCAGGTTCATAAAGGTGCCTTAAATTAGATTTATTCAAATTGTGGTGTTTGTATTTTGTTGCAATTTGTCCCCTTTGTGGTCAAAATCATCTTCTCTGAAATCGCTCGTATGATTGTTTTGAAAATTGGTATGCATGTTCCAAGGAGTAAATTAAGTTGAGTTCAAATTGTGGTGAACTTTGCATATATGGAGCGTTTGGTCATTTTTCCCCTTTTTTTTCAAAAATAACTCTTTGAAATTGCTGGTCCGATTGCTTCGATATTTGACAAACTTGAAAGGTTCTTATGATCTATCTCAGTTTTGTTCAAATTTTAACAAAACCTGTCAAATTGTACTTTTGGGACAATTTGCTGTTTCCCTGGTCCGATTCCAAAAACTTTAGAGCTGCTTCACAATTTCAGCTTTATATTTGTTGTGCAGATGCATACTCAATTGTAAATGGGAATTTGTTGCAAGTAAGTTAACATTTACAAAAAGTATGCTAATGAGCAGCAAAAGTGTAAATTTGGTGAAAATCTCTATTATGTGAGTCAGAATTTTACATGTCGTTGATGATTTGTACAAAAATACACCAAAGACCTCCAAGCCAATAATAAATTGTTTTCTTAAATATTACTGCTCGATGAACTACCAAATTGGTTTCATAAATTCTATGCGATACAATATTACGAGAGGACATCTTTACTTTGTTACGGTAGATTGTATCACTAATTTCGATGTACCATGCTACATGGTGTTGTATATGTATGTGTCCATAGCAACAGTTACCGACTATTACAGTCATTGCCTTTGTATTGGTGTCAAAATGTGTTCAAATGCCTGTGACATTGAATATTACAAGCTAAGGCCTGTAGAAGCTGTTAAATATCGTACGTACACTCACTCTGGCCTGCAACATCTAACCAAATGTAAGCAAAGTGTCATTGACACTATTTTTATATTTTGCACCGTGACTCTTTCACTTAAAATCATATTTTTAACTTCTGCTGACATTCCACAATAATATTGTATTTTTTCACGCACCAAAATTCAGGATATCAATTTCTTTGCTAGGTCAACGTTATTCACACCGGTTCGAAGTTCCCCCGATGTCGTCAGTGTTTCAGGTAACACATATTATACTTGGTATAAATTCCATTCCTCTGTGACTTTGATTGTCCTAGTTAAATATCGTTTCAGGTAAGAAGGTTCGTAGGGTGCGTGTAACTTTTCACCCCACAACGCCAAATATATACAACTAACCATGTCATCTGATTTTAGAGACGATAATTATTTGCTTTTAGTATTTTTATCGTTCAGAACGAATGCAATTTTGTTTATTAATTCTGTTTTGCAGACTCGGAGAGGAAAATTAGTCACACTTCCTTGCCGATTTGTGGACCCGGTATATTCGACAACACATCCATTACTTCAGGATATTGGCTAGATGACGTTTGGCATTCCATGGTGTGCAGAAATAAACAATACACTGTTGATGAAGTTAAACACTGTTTAAAAAACAAAAATATCTATTTCCTTGGGGACTCGACCATTCGTCAACTATTTCTAGCTCTAGTTGGCTCTTTAGGTTACCCAGGTGAGGTACACATTCCGGACCAAAAACTGTTGAATCTTACCGGATTCAGTTGCCACCAGGACCATATGCGAATGTATTACGCCCTCGTACGCCACGAAAAGGAGAATATCAATATGACTTTCCGATTCCACGGTCTGCCGATTACAGGGAGGGCCAGATACCGCATCAAAGAGCCAAACCCAGATGTATTATTCGAACAGCACATTCTTGACAATCTGAAAACAGAAAACTGTAATTACGTTATATTGATAAGTCCATGGGCGCACTATGTCCAATGGACCTTGGTCAGTTACTCAGAACGTCTCACATTGCTTCGTGAGTCGCTACTGCGTTTGAAAAGACGCTGTAGCAACACAGTAGTTATCGTTAAAGGCTCTCATCAACGTGACCATCGATCGACAGACTCACATATTTATGCTAGCGATTATATTCTTCAAGACATGAATAAACTTTTGCGGGACGTCTTTCACGACGATTGGATCGTTTTCTTAGACGTGTGGGATATGAATCTATCATTCTTGGCACCATGGAATCGACCGAGCAATGTTCACATGCCTTTTGAAGTTGTTAAAGAAGAATTGAATTTTCTTTTCTCTCACATTTGTCATAGCTAGGAAAAACAGATCTTATTTTAAGGAAGACGATATAATTTTATACTTAGGATGAACTCTGAATACAAAAAATGAAAAATTCGAAACAAAAGAATTGTAAAATTGTAAAATTGATTCGCAAGAGGCCTACTAGGCCGGATCACATAAGTCACATTACTAAATGTGTGACAGCGTGTTTTTCTGACG
>LD347710.1:150914-174465 GCA_001465055.1 Ptychodera flava
GTTATGTTTGAAAATGAGTTCATCTTTATGTAGGCCAAACATCATTTTCACTTTTGTAACTTGTGTGTCAAAATCACATAACAGGTTGTCTGTATAAAGGCAAACAAACAACATGCCTTAGTTTCAAACTCAGTCAGTTATTTATGGAACTGAAACCCACTTACTGTAAATATAGTGTGTTGATAACGGCACAGTGTCTCGTGTTGTCGGTCGAGATTATATAGCGGGCTGTCTACAGTCCTCTAGAGTCCCTTTATTTCACTGAAATTCAGGCTTCGCAAGGTGAGTAGGAACCGTAACATGCTGCGAATCTCAGGAATCTGATAGAGAAATATTCTACCTGGTGGTGGATATATAGTTCTACTGTAGCACAGAATTAGCAATTTACTCATTGTGTCTGATGTATTCAAACATATAGTAAATGTGTGCGCGCGATTCATTGAATGGCTATATAGAAGGGCCAAAGAATTTAGAAATTCACTGTATCAGTAGAAATCTTACAGGGGTCTCTCATATTATCAAGAAAATATTTGTTGTATCTGGAAACAATGGCCACTATCATCGGTATCAAAAACTTACACAAAACACTATTGATAAGGGAAAAGATTAAAGTTTTAGTATTTTCGGCAAAGTTGACGGTTATTTAGAGTCTGTAAAATCGCTGGTTTCCATTAACTGTGCCAATATAAGGAAAATATTCTCCAAATATTCCCATAATGCTTGGTTACCAACTCGCACACAACACTGCAAACAATATTCTTTCGTCTTTTATGGGCTGAGAGCACGTCCGTTATTGTTTAAATAAACCAGTTTTGTTTTATGCCAAGGATACATGTATTTTTAGCAATATATGTATCGATTATAACTATTTGTCATGTCATAATATTCATAGATAATTATATTGATAAAGACTAAAAATCAAAGTACCTAAGTTCACAAAACTTTTACGTAACTTGACCTAGTTAGAAGAAAAACGGCGTCAACTATTGACTTTTCACTGACACTGACGATTGCTTTTATTTTACAAAGATTTTATAAAGACTTCAAATAATACTTGACTATCTGTCCAGAATACTCGCTCTGTCAGCAATATTAGTAAAGTCTGAGCAATTAAAGAGAACATCTGAGCTTAAACGCCAGTATGACTTATTCTCATTCTAACGACGATTTCCAAGCAAGATACAAATCGCAAAACACAATTGTCTGCATTGTAACAGTTCACTGTTCCGAGGGTCAACCGCCATAAATTTGTTTCAATGATACGATATCTTACCTATGTGTTATCATATATCATTTTTAAGTGATACTGCCCCCCCCCCCCCACCGATTCTTCTGACACCCCAAGCCGTAGATAATGACGATTCCCTGACGACAATGATCCACTCATTCGCTTTATCCTGGAACTAACAGCGATAGACTTGCTTCGTAAAGTTGCCTTCACTTCGTTTTTTATAATATTTTTATGCATGTATCTTGTTTCTTTTCAGTTTTCTTTTTCTCCAGGGGAGGGGAGTTTCCGATAGCAGGCGATGATGGATTATGTCGACATGTTGCCTCGATTTATAAGCATACATGCTGTCAATGAAGAAACTGTGAAACAGCCATCTTGAGATATAGGATTGGTTATTGATATCGTATCGAGCATATTTTGGATGGCGCCATTTCGGCGAATAACACTACCTCTTTTCAAATGCAAATGTTTCAAGTTTGACCCCTCAAAATTTATGTCCATAAAACAGAGTCAATATTTGTAGCGTAAGTCAAATATTGATAAGGCTGTTATTATTTATATTGTTTTAGTTATATTTGAGAGATTTTCAAAAGTTACCTTTTAGGAAAGTTTGGTCTTTATTGGCCTATGCTTCTTCTTGACTGATATTATCACACACATCATTAATCAGGACAATTAGCCTCAACATATAACCCTAAGAGATCCAGACTTGGCAGGTGATTGTTTGCAAGTATGACTATTCAAATAAAATCATGTGTGATTGAGGGGTATAAAGTACAGCGTCTTACCTGCTGAGACATCATAAGGTCAAATAAGAAATCATGTAGTTCCGATTACATAGTTTCAAAAATACAGCAGGATATTCGGGATATTTTTATTCGTATTGATTCATTTCTTAGTTTTCGTTTCGCAGTTGTTCCAAAACATGCGGTTGTGAATTGTTCCCTGGTATTGGGATGGCTTGATATCAACGAAGAACGTCCTGTCGATAGGGGGCGTGATTCCTGACAAATGCATAAAAATCCTTCTGAAAGGCACAAAAGCTACCTCATACTTCCGCCAAATAGTTTTGACACAGAAATTCAACAGACATGCTACGGTACGAGCTGACTGAGTCTATTAGAGACAGCATGCTGGTCCTATTGAAAGGGAAAAGGCGAGTATATATTCATGGCACAAAATAACAGCAGCTGCTAGAATTATTATCAAAATTGTGTTGATAATGTTGTTGTTGTTGTTGTTGTTGTCGTCGTCGTCATCGTTGTTGTGTTGTTGTTGTTGTTGTTGTTGTCGTCGTCAACGTTGTTGTTGTTGTTGTTGTTGTCGTCGTCGTCATCGTTGTTGTTGTTTTTGTTGTTGTCGTCGTCGTCGTCGTCGTTGGTGGCGGCGGTGGCGGCGCTAGATTCGCAGCTTTATGTTGCATTGCTGCCCTTGTCATTTCGTTTATTTGTTTAAGTGATGGCAATGTCGCTGTTGTTAAAAGTCTTTGCACTGCAATATACATGACATGATTCAAACCAGCTGACACACATTCACACCAGCTGTGTTCTAATCAATCGCATAGTAATTTTAATACATACTTCGATACATACATCGATACATACATCGATACATACATACAATATCATGCATGGATGACACAGAAATGTCCAAAGAGTTCGATTCCACTGTTGTCCAAAAGTGCGTTTCTAAGAACAGTATGTGTAGTCCATAGTCCCTAACAAATAGCGCCTCCTAATGTAGGCAAAGCTCACATGATCGAAACTCGCTATTTTCGGGTTAAACTTACTCACCTTCGATATTTACATGTTTTATCTTCGGTCAAAGTATTTCAGTAGAATAACCCCCACCCCCAACAATGTTCTAAACTTTTGACATCACGAGTGTGTCCATTCGTTCCTACCCCCTCGTAGGTGGTCTCACGCATTGCTAAAAACTCTCTTTTCTTGTGAATTTAGGAAAATGGATTGAATGAATACGACTGTTAACATCAAAAGCAGTATATATCGCATGGCAAATGTTAATCAGTCTCTGTTAATCAGTCTCTCTTCTCAGTCTTTCTGTCTGTCTCTGTCTGTCTGTCTGTCTGTCTGTCTCTCTGTCTCTCTGTAGTTTCCTCAATTCTCTCGCTTCCTCTTCAAAGCCCTCTCTCTCTCTCTCTCTCTCTCTCTCTCTCTCTCTCTCTCTCTCTCTCTCTCTCTCTCTCTCTGACATTTTCAGTCTCATAACTTGTGTGTCAAAATCACATAACAGGTTGTCTGTATGAAGGCAAACAAACAACTAGCCTTCGTTTCAAACTTAGCCAGTTATTTAGAGAACTGAAACCCACATACTGTAAATATAGTGTGTTTACAACAGCTCATCGTCTCCTGTTGTCGGTTGAGATTATGCAGCGGGCTGTCTTGTACCACTTTGTCCGTTTGTTTCAATGAAATTCAGACTTCGCAAGGTGAGTAAGAACCGTAAAATGCTGAGTGCGAATCTCTGGAATCTAATCAAGAAATATTCTACCTGGTGGTGGATATATAGTTGTACTGATGCAAAGAATTGTCGACGAGGCGAGTTTAGTAATGTACTCGTTGTATCCTATGCATTTTAATATATAGTATGTATGTGCGCGCGATTAATGGAAGAGCTATATAGAAGGGCCAAAGGTCACCACCTTTCTAGACTTTAGAATTTAGAAGAGCGCATTTAATCGCTGACTACTAACTAGGTGAGTAGGTACTGTACTTTGGTAGGGTAAGGGCAAGGTGTTTTTACCGGAAGAATGGATTCATCAAAGTAGCACATTCACCCACTTGGCAAAATCTCCAAGGTCCTTTTTATGGTCAGATTTTATGGTACCTCGGGACTAATATGTTTCACAATTTATCGCAAATCAGCAAGATTTGTAAGGTTCTAAAGACCGACATACGTCACTATTACTTAGAAAAATTGACACTTCTTATCTGATGATTACAAATAAGCAACTTACACACGTCAGTGTGATAGACGAAACAGAGAAACTTTCGTACCAACTGCAAACCCATGATATCAACATGCCCAATAAAACAAAAGTGGATCATAATATAAGGAAAATATGTAAGTCGAAATAGTTGTCAAGATTTGAGTAACCCTAGGTTTGTGATCCTAATTAAAACTGGCCATTGCTCATCTTTGACCGGCCTCAGTTCAGTGATGTTTTCAAGTGGATTCTCGGAAAATAAACCGAGAGATTGTATTTTTTGTATTTTTCTTCTTACGCTGTCGTTTGTATAATGTGATGGTGAAAGTTCCTTCGGCCAAGCAGGAAATGGCTATCCTCAAGTGGGAAAATGGGACATAGGCATAACACAGTATTCCATAACAAAAAGTAATAATTGTTTTGATCCCTTCAACAAACTTTGCCACCGAGAACGTAATGATGGTCGCGGTATTATTTAACTCCAATACCAATGTGCATGCCGCTATTACGATCATCAAATCACGGATTATGATCTTGAGAAGTGCCAATTGCGTCATGTTCGTTAACTAGTGCCCTTGCATAACTTTGCGAAATACATGACACCAGCAACGCATATTAACCGTAGTCCGAATACGACATTGTGATGATTGTACACATTTTCCAAGTATTACTTGCTTCGTCTTTGTACCTTTACAACCGTTGCTAGATTTTCTCCTATTGGCAAGTGGTTCGTTTCTTCTTGATGTGCACTTTCCTAAACTCCGATATGATCTCTGGTGGGCAAAATGCTCAACTGATCATATCTGTAAATCCGCCCCATACGCCGTCAGGTAACATATCAGAAATAGCGCTGTCAGTATATGTACGCCCCTTGATTTCATGCAAGACCAGTGGTTAGAAGTTGACATCCGATGCAAATAAATGTAATTGTAGCGAAGTAAAGAAAGTGATACCATTGTGATAAAGTCCATAAATTATATATATATATATATATAAATATATTATATATATAATATATAATATACATATATACATATACATATATATATATATATATATATATATATGTATATATATGTGTGTGTGTGTGTGTGTGTGTGTGTGTGTGTGTGTGTGTGTGTGTGTGTGTGTTTTGCAGGGAATGTAAGTGTAAGTAACACACTATTGGAAGGCTAGTACTGAACAAATCAGGTTGTAAATTTATGAACAAAAGTTAATTATGAAATATGAATACTCTTTTCGTTTTGTCCACTATAAAAACCAAAACCAATCATTTTTTCTTTCATTCTGGGGTACCATGAAAATCTTCTCTGTACTTTTGAACAACAACGTGAGTTCCTCACTGATACACATGATACACACAATCACAAGCACATAATTCAGTTAGAAATTGTCGGAGCACATAATTGGCAAAGTGATATCTAACTTTGAAGTTTAATGGTACACAAATGTGCAGGTCTCCAGATATTTATGGAAAGTTAGATGTTACATGCACGAGTCCAGCATACATTTCCATCTGATGATACTTAATAACTTGCAGACTCACAGTGAAAATTGGGGAAACCCGACCAGTGTTTTCTTTTCTCTTTTTTTCAAATTTGGTTGCCACAAAACATAGTGGCTGCCACTGAAAGCAACAATCCTGAGGAACATTTCAGAACCTTTGTTGAAAAGAAAACACCTTATCCATAACATGCATTCACATAATGTCTATGTTATATTTCTGCTAGTTGCATTAAGTCAATGTTCATCAATGCAATAACCCTGGATACGTCAAAGCTTAAATTTTGTCAGCAATACATTTTTTATCAAAGTTGACAGAGCATGCATATTTCACATTCTTTTACAAACTTTAAAATAGTCATGATGTACATGTTTTCAGATGATGGTAACAAACCTGTGAATTTGTTTTTTGGCATTTTATGCCAGCTGTCACTGAGAAATCCTTGATCATACAAATCAGAACGAAAGGAAGTCTAAAGTATTAGTATCATTACGCAATGTGTTAGCCTACCCACAATTCTCCTTGATTCATACACACTGAGATCACTCCTTGACTACAGCAAATTTCTTGTGTACACAGGATGCTATGGTCAATATTTTTCACAATCTGGCACCATAGTATTGATGCACATGATTTTCCTGATGCACATACAGACTTATTGGAAAATCAACCCTTTTCCACATAGAAGTTAGCAAATTGTAAACTTCACCAGTTATTTTTGACAGCCACACATAATTCTATAAAGATCAGGACGTCTGGGCAAATATTTAATTGATGTTTTTTTTTTCTGTAGCCCCCCCCCCCCCAAAAAAAGATTGTGGTATTTTTGTCTGCCCCCCCCCTAATTTTTCTTGGCGAAAATGGGTGGCCCCTGAAAGTCCTCCAGGCCCCCTGGTAGTAAATTCTGGACACTCCCTTATTCGTATTCGTAAGTTGTTTAAATTAGGGCAAATTCACCTCTCTTATGTGGTGGAAGGATACCTGCATATATACATTTTAATATGGATGATTTAATGCCAGTCAGGAAGGGTCATTACTATCTTGACATTGCATGATATGACATGACAAGGCAGATGATTGTCTACACGCATATCAATCATACATATAAGTGTATCAGAGTTCAGGCACCAAACGGTTATGCCTAAAATAACGGCGGAATGCCTTATAAAAGGCTGATGCTATTCGACGAAATGGCGAATGAAGATATAAACTATTGTTTTTTTGCAAACAAAGTAGAATTTTGTCATTAATACTACCCAGGTAATGTAATCTATTGTTCTTGCTATCCACTTATCGCCTGAAAACACGACTGCCACCTATTGTTCGTATGCAAATTAGTAATCGGACATACTTTTATTCATATGTAAATAAGTAATCACCACACTTTAATGAAAGAAAATCATTTTCATATCAATAAAAGTGAAGTGATTACTCATTTAAATATGAAAAAAGTATCAAAGATTACTAATTAGCATAAGAACAACAGTTTCAGCCGAGATGCCTAAAGCATTCACACATATTCAATAACACAATAAAGACAATTTGTTCAATTGATTTGTTATCAAATCACGCTTTATAATTCCATTTTAACTTTCTTTGAAGCCTGCTCAAAATAAATAGCAACACGATTTGTCGATGAAGATCGTCAATCTTTAGATTTGTAAGAGCGGTATATGCAGTTCATAGTCCCTCACAAATAGCGCCTTGTAACGTAGGCAAAGCTCACATGATCGAAACTCGCTATTATCGGGTTAAACTGAGACAGCTTCGATATTTACATTGTTTTGTCTTCGTTTACGGTTAAAGTACTTCAGTAGGTTAAACCCCCACCCCCAACAATGTTCTAAAACGTCTGACATCACTAGCGAGTCCATTCGTTCCTTGACGTAATGCAAACTTTCACAACTCCTCCCCACAGGTGGTCGTACGCATTGCTACAAACTCTCTTTTCACTTGAATTTAGGGAAATAGATTGGAATGAACACGACTGTAAACACTCGAAGCAGTATATACCACATCCAAATGTTAATCAGTCTATGTAAACCAGTCTCTCTCTCTCTCTCTCTCTCTCTCTCTCACGTTTTTACGTTTGAAAATGAGTCCATCATATTCATGCAGCCCATATAACATTTTCAGTTTTATAACTTGTGTGTAAAAATCATATAAAACTGAAACCCCTTCTGTAAATACAGTGCGTTGATAACAGCTCAGCCTCTCCTGTTGTCGGTCGAGATTATGTTGCGGGCTGTCTTGTACCACTTTAGTCCGTCTGGTTTCAATGAAATTCAGATTTAGCAAGGTGAGTAGGAACCGTAACATGCTGAGTGCAGATCTCAGGGATCTAATTGAGAAATATTCTACCTGGTGATGGATATATAGTTGTACTGGCAAAGATTTGTCGACGAGACGAGTTTAGCAATGTACTCATTGTGTCCGATGACACGCGCGATTCATGGAACAGCTAAGGCCAAAGATAACCACCTTTCTCGACTTTAGAATTTTGAAGAGCGCATTTAATCGCTGACTACTAATTAGGTGAGTAGGTACTGTAACTTTCTTAGGGCAAGGGCAAGGGTTTTTTGCCAGAAGAATGGAATCATCAAAGTAGCACATATTCACCCACTTGGCAAAATCCCCACGGTCCTTTTTATGGTCAGATTTTACGGTACCTCGGGAATAATTTGTTTCCCATTTATCGCAAATCAGCGAGATTTTTCAGGTTCTACAGACCGACATATGTCACTATTACTTTAAAAGATTGACACTTATCGGATAATTACAAATAGCCAACTTACACACGTCAGTGTGATATACAAACAAAGAAACTTTCGTACAGTCTGCAAACCCGAGATATCAACATGCAGCAGAAAAGAAAGGTGGATAATAATACAGGGAAAATATGTAAGTCGAAATAGTTGTCAAGATTTGAGTTATCCTAGGTTTGTGATGCTAAAACTGGCCATTGCTCATCTTTGACCGGCCTCAGTTCAGTGATGATTTCAAACGGATTTTCGGAAATGTTTTGTATTTTTCTTCTTAAGCTGTCGTTTTTGTCGTTTTTATAATGTGATGGTGGATACGACGTCTTGAGAAAGTGATTTTTTCAGTCATGGCCTTGAAAAGCGGAAACATACCCACTTCCAATTATTAGTGAAAATGACAACCCTTACAAGTATAACCATACATACACAATCTATCTTTAGAGAGAAAAACATACATTTTTTCTACGTATTTTCTACCCTGGGTCGGTAACACTGCTGGTAGACAGAATTGTCCCCGAGGTTATCGTTCGCCAGTTAAAGCGATGAAATTCGTTTCTTCGCTTCGATAAAGTGTGTATGTGCGATGTATGATAGTGAGCATGCGTGCGTGAGTGCTTCACGAACTCTACAACGTGTTGAGCGGTCTCAGTCAGAAAAATGTAACAACTTAGCCGGCTATTGAACCACTCTTTTTTGGGAGTGGAGATTTAGTCGAGCGGTTCTGTCTGTGGCCTCTCAGCTAGGCGACTGATGCCGTATGTTGTGGGTTCGAATCCGATTGAAAACTAGCCGTATACAAAGGATATACTAAACAATAAAAAATCACAGTATCAGCACAAATCTTACAGAGGTCACTCATATTATCAAGAAAATATATGTAGTATCTGGAAACAATGGCAACTGTAATCGGTATCAAAAAAATTACATGAACCACTATTGATAAGGGAAAAGAATAAAGTTTTTGTATTATCAGCAAAGTTGACGCCTTTTTAGCGTGTGTAAAATCGCTGACTTCCATATAACTGTGCAAAAAGTAACGATAATATTCTCCAATGTTCCTATAATGCTTGGTTGTCAACTCGCACGCAGCACTGCAAACAATATTCTTTCATCTTGTATGGGCTGAGAACACGTCCCTTATATCATTAAAATAGATTGTATACCAGGTTTGTTTAATGCCATGGATACATGTATTTCTTGGCTATATATGTATTCATCATAATTATTTCTGATGTCATAGTGTCCGAAGTTCACGCGATTAATATTTATAGATGATGGCATTGATACAGAATGGAAGTCAAATACATCAATTAACAAAACTATAACATAACTTGACCTAGTAAGCAGAAAAAACGGCGTTAATGTGCAATTGACTTTTCAGTGACACTGACGAAAGGTTTATTTTATAAAGATTATGTAAAGACTTCAAAAATACACGATTACTGGCTCGTCAGTAATATTAGTAAAGTCTGAGTATAAAGAGTAAATTTTAGGACTTCAACGCCATGTGACTCATTTTCACCCTAAAAACGATTTTTAAGCAAGATACAAATCGCAAAAACCAAATGTCTATGTTGCCCTTCTGTAGTTTAGCAGTTCACAGTTCCAAGGGTCAACCGCCATAGATTTGTTTCAATGATAGGATATTTTACCTATGTGTTATCGTATATCTTTGAACAAAGTCGCTAATAGAGAAACATTATGTGTCTGTTTAAACATTAAGTCGTCAATCATGAAAGACACGCTGGTTGATAATATATACATGTTTGTAAAACAAATAATTTCACGATACAATTGTGCAATATTTTCACAGATCTTACACTAAGCCAAAGAAGACCTCTATGTCTAACAAGGCAAAAGTAACTTTGTACAACTCAATTTAAGCAATCGTAAGTAAATTGGTTGCAAATGTAATTCGAAATGGGTGAAAAATTTTCCTATCTATGACATCAAATTTTAAATGCTTTTGAGGTTCACCCAGTGAGCTATCATCATTGTCCCTGCGGTTCACCCACTCAGTTATGCATGGACAAAGGTTTGCTTACATATAAAGTCAGCTTGATAGTGCTTTTTAGTCAGATCTGGTCAGAAAATTGTGAAAATTGCCAAAATATGTTTCGCGTTTGATCAAGGTGACACGTATCATAATTGGTACCTAAGCAAAGACATGTGACCAAAATCTGTCATTTCTCGTCATAATTGTATATTGCAAATAACCAAAAGTTCAAACCGCTAAACATCAAAGTATTTAAAATATTGTGTCCGATTAATATAAAATGGGAGAGAAACTTGTGTTAAAACCACTGACAGATCATTGAATTTTACATAATAATTCTCCACAAACAAACAAAAATTACATGAATGTTTTGAATGTAAGAGAGAAATATAGATTTTCATAAGTGCCATGTATTTTGAAAGAGTATCATATATCTTGTTTCAAACGCACAGACAAAATCAAGAAAATTTTATGGGTATCGGTGGGAACATTGAATTAATAAAGACGTAAACTTTGGCGGGAGAATATCAGTCATGGTCACGCAACTCAACTCGTCAAGTTTTTTAAAGAAAAATAGTAATTCCAAAAAAATTGCAAAATGTCAATTAAATCTGGTTGTTTTTAAAGATTACAGAGAAAATAAAATCTATTTTCTTACCTTTTGTCTTGTCGGGTACAAACACCCATGCATTAACTTACTTGAGCAAGTGTAACGACATGGAGGCTATCCTTCTACTGTGAATTTACAACATTTCTTTATGTTAATAACCAAGTATAGTTGTGGTATTCTAATGATTACGCTCCTTGCAATCGATTTTCAAGGCTCACATAGGTATCGGAAGAAAGATAACAATCAATTTTTAAGGTGGAGCTGCATGTTGCCAACAGTTTTTTTTTTCAAAGCAATATTTCTCATCAAAGATGAAAGAAAAAACCTCCTCATATTACATTTTCAATAAGAAGAGACTCTTAAGTTTAGAATGGTAGCAGTAGTTTACTCGAAGGAGAATGTGGGTGTATATTTGGGGTAAAAATCTCAATTTTGGTATTAATGATAAAAATAAATTTAAGTCAAAAACTTGACGCTACTTTTTGAAATGTTATATTTTCACTTAAAAGAAGAATATATGTAAGAAACGATTACTTTATTTTGCATTATCTATCCTCATTCTAAAATGGCATGGGTTGAAAGACTGACACTCAAAAATTGATTAAAATCATGATTAGCAAAATTAAAATGCCTCTCATTCAAAATGTAAAATCTTGAAATTGAGTGAAAAAAGAAGCCAGGAAAACGGATGATTTGCATTCATTTGTATATATTAACACTTCTTTATCGCGCAACTTACAACTGCCTGACAACATAAAAGGTGAACTCAACCAATGTTCTAATGTTAACGTTGAATTAACAAATTAATTAAAATTGAATCAATAATTGCAAAAAGTGACTTTTTAGCAAAATACGCTGTGTTAGGTGCAGCGCCCACTTAAAACTTACAAATGATATTATTATTAAACAAGGAACGTCATTAAGAAATATTCAAGGTCAATTAGTACTCTTCTTTGATAGTAAGCCATTATCAGCTCATTTGCTTGCTAAAACATCACCATAAATACACTCCACTTAATTAAACAAAATGAAATTAGAAAAAAAAATCCGGAAGCCGATCAGTTGGAGTGTCAATTTCCAGGCCATTTGTACTTTATGTTGACGAAAGCACTCGATACTTTTGAAATACAGCTTAAAAGTCATCCGATGCATGGTCCCAGTCAGTGCAAATTTCAAGCGATACTGAATATGTAGCTTCTGCTGCAACTAACATTTTGGAGATGATATTCAAAGAAACTTCGACACTTTTACGAATTTCTTTTCTGCACAATGGACACATTTCATCTCACGAGAAATAGTGTCACTACAGTCTTCACATATACATATGTGATTGCAGGGCACATTCATTGTGGTTTTCTCCTTCTGTTTGCACACAATACACAATTCCCTATGGCGTTCCGTTTTGAGTTGGTCTTTGCACGTACATATGTGATTGTTGGGTCTGGTGTTATGTTTTTCTCCTGCTGTTTACGTTCTACGCACAAGCTGTTCTTCCTTTTCGTCTCACGTTGTTTTTGCAGTGCTCTGTCTTCCGTTGTTTCTCTTCTCGTCTTCACTCCCAAGATCAAGAAAGTGAGTAATAACACTGATACAACTAAAAGTCCGTTTGGCAATCTGTCACTAAACACAAAACATTACGTAACATCAACGAGTAATTTCCAAGCCTCCCGTGAAAATTAAAACTGACTGTCGCATGGTAAATCAAGCGAGCAATGACAGCATGTACCATCGCTGTCAAAACAGTATATAGTAATCCACAGGCACTACTTATCATGAAACTGACTACTAGCAATGAGTAGGTCAACATGATCACTATAGCACTTTTGAATATTTGTACGACATCATATGTTGATCCGCTCGGATGTATCGTCATCAAAGCATGAAGATTATCAAAGGCTGTTGTCTTCAAATCTATATAATAGAGATCTTGTACCACCAATAAAGCCAACGCAAAAAGCATGACATACGCCAATGTACTTATCTTCATTGTATTAAGTTGTTGAAATAAGGGCAATTCGCCTCACTTATGTGGTGGAAGGATACCTGTATAAAGTAGACCGCTGCTGACGTAGTTTTCTATTGTCCACTGTGACGAAAGCAATCAAAAATTTTGATTTGTATTGACATAGCAGATGATTGTCTGCAGGCATTATTAATTGTATAGATAAGTGTATCAGAATCCAGGCACCAAACGGTAACGCCTAAAATAATGGCGGAATGCCCTTTCAAAGGCTGTTATTCGATGAAATGGCGAAATGACGAAATAGCGAAATGAAGATACAAAGAAATAAAGAAACAGAAAAATAGATTAGTGAAAAAGGGAAATAAATCCGACACACCACAAATTGTATTGCCAATATTAACAGACGGTCAATTCGATGTGAATTACTCACGCTTCTCGCTCTCCCCATTTTCTCATTACAATCTTGTTATAGCGCCCACATGGCTTTAACCACGGGTCTGATAGTACTTCCGTGCTCCGAAGATTTAGCCTTAGCAATATTAACGTCTGAAACCGAAGCCTGAAATATGGCCAAATAGGTTTAAAACACAAAGTAACATGATCCGACTGTGATCGATGATGGGTCGTTTATGATACCATGCACCAGGTCCCGCACATTTAGCGCCAGACTCTATCAATAACGACTTCGGCTTCTCTCAGAGGGGAGATGACTTGTCACATTATATACGGCCTGGGTGTCAAATTAACCACTTTTGAAACTCCTAAATTTTGAATAATTCCCAGCCAACCACAATGAATGAGAGTAACCCCTCTCCTACACGTAAGTTTTGACTGACTCCCCATCTACGTAAAAAAAGTTTAATATCGATACATGTGTTTGTATAATTTAGATATACAGCAATAGTAAACACATTTCAAGTCCTGTTTAACCATGGTAGATTATTATCAGTTCCCCCATGACGGTTGAAAAGGATAAAACCAACGAAATAGAAAATTAAAAGTTACGACAAAATATACAATTAAGCTTACCATATAAGGTTTTAAGATGTATAGTATTGTTTGATTTGGATGGGTATGGTTAAATGTCAAAATTTTATATCTATGTTTTCTTTATTTTTTCATCATTTCATTACTTTACTAAATGCTTCAGTTAATTTCCCGAAACATTGAATAGCCCCTTCTTCCTAGCTTTCAATTTTTAAGTGACACTGACCCCCTCTGATTCTTCTGACGCCCCAAGCCGTAGATAATGATGACTCCTTGACGACAATGATCCATTCATTCGCTTTATCGTAGAACTAACAGCGATAGACTTGCTTCGTAAATTTAAGTTGTCTCCACTTCCTTTTTTATAATATTTTTATGCATGTATCTTGTTTCTTTTCAGTTTTCTTTTTCTCCGGGGAGGGGAGTTTCCGATAGCCGGCGATGATGGATTATGTCGACGTGTTGCCTCGGTTTATAAGCATAAATGCTGTCAATGAAGAAACTGTGAAACCGCCATCTTGAGATGTAGGATTGGTTATTGATATCGTATCGAACATATTTTGGATGGCGCCATTTCGGCGAATAACACTCGCCCTTTTCAAATGCAAATGAATCAAGTTTGACCCCTCAAAATTTATGTCCATAAAACCGATTCAATATTTGTAGCGTAAGTCAAATATTGATAAGGTCGTTATTATTGATATTGTTTTAGTTATATTTGAGGGATTTTCAAAAATTACCTTTTAGGAAAGTTTGATCTTTATTGGCCTAAGCTTCTTCTTGACTGATATTATAACAAACATCATTAATTAGGACAATTAGCGTCAACATATAAACCCTAAGAGATCCTGACTTGGCAGGTGATTGTTTGCAAGTATATATACTCATGTACAGAGTGTGATTGAGGGGTTTAAAGTACAGCGTCTTACCTACTGAGACATCATAAGGTCAAATAAGAAATCATGTAGTTCCGATTACATAGTTTCAAAAATACAGTATGATGTTCGGGATATTTTTATTCCTATTGATTCATTTCTTAGTTTTCGTTTCGCAGGTGTTCCAAAACATGCGGTTGTGAATTGTTCCTTGGTATTGGGATGGCTTGATATCAACGAAGAACGTCCTGTCGATATGGGCGGGATTCCTGACAAATTCATAAAAATCCTTCTGAAAGGCACAAAAGCCACCTCATACTTCAGCCAAATAGTTTTGACACAGAAATTCAACAGACATGCTACGGTACGAGCTGACTGAGTCTATTAGAGACTGCATACTGGTCATATTGAAAGGGAAAAGGCGAGTATATATTCATAGCACAAAATAACAGCAGCTGTTAGATTTATTATCAAAATTGTGTTGATGTTCTTGCAGGGCTCGAAATTAGCGGTAGTCCCGCGTCCACAGACTACCAACTTTTCTCTGGGGCTACCAACATCCACGAAATGGTAGCCCACATGTACTACCAAAGCCTGAGACCTGAAATACAGTCTCAGTACTTGGCATGCCATGGCCTGTCAGTCACTTTAGGGTGCAGTCAAACCATGCACTGTAAAAATAGCGGACGCCAGACGCGTCTTAACGTGTTCAAAATGTAAATTTCGGTGTTCAAATTTGAACGGCGAGTGTTCATATTGTTAACACTGGTGTTCATATTATTAACACTGATGTTCAAAACCTGAACACTGTGTGTTAACAACCATCTCCTTCAAGTGTACAAAAACTCACCCTTACAGAAATTTTACAATACTGTGAAACAATTAACAATCTTTTGTGTTTTTCACTTTACTATGGCTATATTAAATGTACTACTGCCTCGCTTTCCGGCAAAGGTACACGGACTTTGATGAAACGAATTTCCCACTACGTGAAAAATATATCCGGTCTAAAATTACTGAAGGCATGTTTTCTCTAAAAAGGAAGTATACAAAATAATTTTACACGTTTATTACGGGTTGAAATTTTGAAATTTTGAAAAGAAAATCAGACAACCACCATGAACGTTCTAATTTTAACATCGACGTGCAAGAGGCGTTCTACTTCTTAACACTTGGTGTTCGAGTTTGGTGCCTTTTCTTATCCCGTCATGCATCAAAACGGAAGTCGCGACATTTTTCTTGAAAACGCACACTGAAGTCGCGATCGTACGGAAGCAAGACTAGAATGGGTAAGTTTTCTTTCCAAAATAGTAAAAGGTGTTAGATTTTGAAGCATCTGTATTATCCTTTGAAATTATGTGTATGGTACTTTGGAATAGCCAAAATACGTGAAGAATCCATTTTTTTCTTTCAGTGGCTGGTACTACAGTGGTAGACCATACAGTAGCTGTGAATACGCAGCGGTGTTTTGGGCCATGGCGTATCGATGGCACTCGGGTCAAGGGTCATCACGGCAGAACTGTAGCGATGACCCTTGACCCGAGTGCGATCGATATTCCACATTACTAGAACATTCACTTTATGAGCAGAATCTAGAAAATAGCCATTTCTTGTCTGGGCAGCGACTGTCTATGGTCTGAGTAACGAATAAAGATATCCCTAAACTAAAAATATGCATGGGCTGCCAGCCATTGTCACTGGGCTACCAACTTCAGAACATGGTAGCCCGAGTGGACTACCAGAGAAAAAGGTTAACTTCGAGCCCTATGTTGTTGTTGTCGTCGTCGTCGTCGTCGTCGTCGTCGTCGTCGTCGGTAGTAGCGGGTGCGGCGCTAGATTCGCAGCTTTATGTCGTATTGCTGCCCTTGTCATTTCGTTTATTTGTTTAAGTGATGGCAATGTCGCTGTTGTTAAAGTTCTTTGCACTGCAATAGACATGACAGGATTCAAACCGGCTGACACACATTCACACCAGCTGTGTTCTAATCAATCGCATAGTAATTTTAATACATACATCGATACATACATCGATACATACATCGATACATACATACAATATCATGCACGGATTACACAGAAATGTTCAAATAGTTGTATTCCACTGTTGTCCAAAATTGCGTTTTCTAAGAACAGTATATGCAGTCCATAGTCCCTAACAAATAGCGCCTCATAGTGTAGGCAGAGCTTACATGATCGAAACTCACTATTTTCTGGTTAAACTGACTCAGCTTTGATATTTACATTGTTTTATCTTCGGTCAAAGTACTTCAGTAGTATAACCCCCACCCCCAACAATGTTCTAAACGTCTGACATCACGTGTGTGTCCATTCGTTCCTTGACGAAATGCAAACTGTCCCTACCCCATCGCAGGTGGTCGCACGCATCGCTAAAATTTGTCTTTTCTTGTGAATTTACAAAATGGATTGAAATGAATACGACATTACACACCCGATGCAGTATATGTCACATGCAAAATGTTAATCAGTCAATTTTAATATCTCTCTCTCTCTCTCTCTCTCTCTCTCTCTCTCTCTCTCACGTTTTTACGTTTGAAAATGAGTTCATCTCTATGTAGGCCGAATTACATTATCAGCTTTATAACTTGTGTGTAAAAATCATATAACACATTGTCTGTATGAAGGCAAACAAGCAACAAGCCTTCCTTTTAAACTCAGTCAGTTATTTATGGAACTAAAACCCCGTCACTGTAAATACAGTGCGATGATAACAGCTCAGCCTCTCCTGTTGTCGGTCGAGATTATGTTGCGGGCTGTCTTGTACCACTTTAGTCCGTTAGGTTTCTATGAAATTCAATTTTCGCAAGGTGAGTAGGAACCGTAACATGCTGAGTGCAGATCTCAGGAATCTAATCGAGAAATAATCTACCTGGTGGTGGATATATAGTTGTACTGATGCAAAGAATTTTCGACGAGGCGAGTTTAGTAATGTACTCATTGTGTCCTATGCATTTTAACATATAGTATTATGTGCGCGCGATTCATGGAACAGCTGTATAGAAGGGCCAAAGGTAACCACCTTTCTCAACTTTAGAATTTAGAAGAGCGCATTGAATCGCTGACAACTAACTAGGTGAGTAGGTACTGTAATTTGTTAGGGTAAGGGCAAGGTATTTTGCCAGAAGAATGGAATCATCAAAGTAGCACATTCACCCACTTGGCAAAATCTCCAAGGTCCTTTTTATGGTCAGATTTTATGGTACCTCGGGACTAATATGTTTCACAATTTATCGCAAATCAGCAAGATTGTTCAGGGTCTATAGACCGACATATGTCACTATTACTTAGAAAAATTGACACTTCTTATCGGAAAATTACAAATAAGCAACTTTCACACGTCAGTGTGATAGACGAAACAGAGAAACTTTCGTACCAACTGCAAACCTGTGATATCAACATGCCCCAGAAAACAAAAGTGGATCATAATATAAGGAAAATATGTAAGTCGAAATAGTTGTCAAGATTTGAGTAACCCTAGGTTTGTGATCCTAATTAAAACTGGCCATTGCTCATCTTTGACAGGCCTCAGTTCAGTGATGTTTTAAAGTGGATTCTCGGAAAATAAACCGAGAGATTGTATTTTTTGTATTTTTCTTCTTAACCGGTCGTTTGTATAATGTGATGGTGGATACGACGTCTTGAGAAAGTGATTTTTTCAGTAATGGCCTTGAAAACTTCCAATTATTAGTTAAAATTACAACCCTTTCAAGTATAACCACACATACATAATTTATCTGTAGAGAGAAAAACATACAAAGGATATAATAAATAATAAAAAATGACAGTATCAGCAGAAATCTTACGGATGTCACTCATATTATCAAGAAAATGTTTGTAGTATCTGAAAACAATGGCAACTGTAATCGGTATCAAAAAACTTACACGAAACGATATTGATAAGGGAAAAGAATAAAGTTTTCGTATTATCAGCAAAGTTGACGCCTTTTTAGAGTCTGTAAAATCGCTGACTTCCATATAACTGTGCAAATATAAAGATAATATTCTCCAATATTCCTATAATGCTTGGTTGTCAACTCGCACACAGCACTGCAAACAATATTCATCTTTTATGGGCTGAGAACACGTCCGTTATTGTTTAAATATACCAGTTTTGTTTAATGCCGAGGATACATGTATTTCTTGGCTATATATGTATTCATCATAATTATTTCTGATGTCATAATATCCTAAGTTCACGCGATTAATATTTATAGATGATGATATTGATACAGAATTAAAGTCAAAATACATCAATTAACAAAACTATAACATAACTTGAACTAGTAAAAAGAAAAAAATGGCGTTAATATTGACTTTACACTGACACAGACGAAAACTTTTATTTTAGGAGGATTATGTAAAGACTTCAAATAATACTCGATTATCTGTCCGGAACAATACTGTCTCGTCAGCAATATTAGTAAAGTCTGAGTATAAACAGTAAATTTTAGGACTTCAATGCCACTGTTACTTATTCTCACTCTAACTACGATTTCAAAGCAAGACACAAATCGCAAAAAACAATCGTCTGTGTTGCCCTCTGTATTTTAGCAGTTCACCGTTCCGATAGGATATCTTACCAATAGAATAGTATGTGGTATGTGATATTATTGTACAAAGTTACCAATAGAGAAAAACTATCTATCTCTTGAAACATTAAGTTGTCAACTATGAAAGATACGCTGGTTGATAATATACATGTTTGTAAAACAAATAATTTCACGATACAATTATGCAATATTTTCACAGATCTTACACTAAGCCAAAGAAGAGCTCTATGTGTAACACGGCAAAAGTAACTTTATACAACCCAATTTAAGCAATTGCTAGTAAATTGGTTGCAAATGTAATTCGAGATGGGTGAAAAATTTTCCTATCTATGACGTCAAATTTTAGTTGATTGTGAGGTTCACCCAGACGACCCCTCATTGTTTGTACATACAGTGAGCTATCTCCATTGGCCCTGCGGTTCGCACTCGGTTATGCATGGACAAAGGTTTGCTTACCTATAAAATCAGCTTGATAGTGCTTTTTAGTCAGATCTGATCAGAACATTGTGGAAATTTCCCAAAATATGTTTCTCATTTGATCGAGGTGACACTTATCATAATTGGTACGAGGTGACACTTATCATAATGGTACCTAAGCCAAGTCTCGCGACCAAAATCTGTCATTTCTCGTCATAATCGTATTTTGCAAATAACCAAAAGTTCAAACCGCTAAACATCAAAATATTTAAAATTTTGTGACCGATTAATATAAAATGGGAAAGAAACTTGTGTTAAAACCACTGACAGATCATTGAATTTTACATAATAATTCTCCACAAAAAAAATGTACGTGAATGTCAGAAAGAAATATAAATGATTTTCATAAGTGCCATGTATTTTGAAAGAGTATCATACATCTTGTTTCGAAACGCGCAGAGAAAATCAAGAAAATTTTACGGATATTGGTTGGAATATTGAATTAATAAAGACGTGAATTTTGGCGGGAAAATACCAGTTTTGGTCACGTGACTCAACTAGTCAAGATTGATGCAGTCAATTTTTGAAGAAAAATGAATAATTCCAATAAGTTGGCAAAATATCAATCAAATCTGGTAGTTTTCGGAGATAATAGAGAAAAGAAAGATCATTTTCTTTCTTTTTGCTTGTCGGGTACAACACCCATGCATTAACTTACTTGAGCACGTGTAACAACATGGAGGCTATACGTCTTCTGTGAAATTTCAATATTTATTGATGTTTATGACCAAGTAGTTGTGGCATTCTAATGACTATGCTCCTTGTAATCGACTTTCAGGGCTCACATAGGTATCGGAAGAAAGATAACAGTCAATTTTTTAAAACCTACAAATGATATTGTTATTTAACAAAGAACCGTCATTAGGAAAATTTCTAGGTCGATGAGTATTCTTAGTTAATATTAAGCCATTATCAGCTCATTTGCTTGCTAAAACATTACAATAAATACACTACAATTAATTAAACTAAATTGAATTAGAAAAATATAACGAAAGCCGAGCAGTTGGAGTCTCAATTTGCACACCATTTGTACCTTTATGTAACGGAAGCACTTGATAGTTTCGAAAAACAGGTCAAAATCATCTGATGGTCACACTCAGTGAAACTTTCAAGCGATATTGAAAGTATATATTACTTCTGCTGCAACTAACACATTTGGGAAGATATACAAGGCAAAGCAATCAGTAGAAAACTTTGAAACATTCATCAATATTTTCTCTGCATATTGGACACATTGCATTCTCACAAGCAATAGTGTCACTACATTTTTCACACATACACATTTGTTTGCAGGGAACAGTCATCATGTTTTTCTCCTGCTCTTTGCATACGACACACAAGATCCTCTCCCGCGCCGTTTCGAGTTGGTCTTGTAGCGCCGTTATTCTTCTCAGTTTCACTCGCAAGATCAACACCAGAATACATATAATCACAGTGAGTAATAACATCAAAAGTATGTCCAGTAATTTCCAAGTCTCCAAGAAAAAAAAATGAAACTGATTGTCCCCGGGTAGATAAGGTTAGCAATGACAGCATCTACTATCGTTGTCGAAACAGTATATAGTAATCCACAGACATTGCTTATCACGTAAATGACTAGTAGTAGCAATGAGTAGGTCAATATGATCACGATGGCACTTTTAAATATTTGTAATACACCATATGTTTTTCCGTTACGTATCATCGTCAAAGCATGAAGATTATTAAAGGATGCTGTTTTCAAATCTTCGTAATAGAGACATGTACCACTAATCCAGCGAACGCAAAAAGCCAGACGTATGTCAATGCAGGAAGAAGTTGTAAGCAGATGTGGTTGCGGTGTTGCCCTTCGCCCAGTCTCTCTTCTATCACATTTGACCTTCGTCTTCGTTTCTTCAAACGCATTATCAACAAAGTCAAAGTCGCAATAGCGAGTAGAAACACTGATAACTGAAAATGGCTGTTCGGCGATCTGTCAGTTAACTTTACACATTTTACGCGAACTACAGTTAAATACGTTGAAAGTTCCTTCGGCCAAGCAGGAAATGGCTATCCTCAAGTAGGTAAACAAATTTCCAAGTATTACTTGCGTCGTCTTTGTACCTCTACAACCGTTGTTTGGTTTTCTCGTATTGGCAAGTGGTTCGTTTCTTCTTAATCAGCACTTTCCTAATTCATGAGCACTTTCCTAATTTAGATAAATCCGATATGATCTCTAGTGGGCAAAATGTTCAACACATCATATCTATGAATCCGCCCCATACGCCGTAAGGCCGTAAGAAATTTTCCACAATAACCTTATAGGAAAGTTTTATCTTTATTGGCCTGTGCTTCTTCTTGACTGATATTATCACACACGTCATTAATTAGGACAATTAGCGTCAACATATAAACCCTAAGAGATCCTGACTTGGCAGGTGATTGTTTGCAAGTATGACTATTTAAATATACTCATGTCAAGAGTGTGATTGAGGGGTATAAAGTACAGCGTCTTACCTGTTGAGACATTATAAGGTCAAATAAGAACTCATGTAGTTCCGATTACATAGTTTCAAAAATACGGTAGGATATTCGCGATATTTTTGTTCGTATTGATTCATTTCTTAGTTTTTATTTCGCAGGTGTTCCAAACCATGCGGTTAAGAATTGTTCCTTGGTATTAGGATGGCTTGATATCAACGAAGAACGTCCTGTCGATAGGGGGCGTGATTCCTGACAAATGCATAAAAATCCTTCTGAAAGGCACAGAAGCCACCTCATACTTCCGCCAAATAGTTTTGACACAGAAATTCAACAGACATGCTACGGTACGAGCTGACGGAGTCTATTAGAGACTGCATGCTGGTCCTATTGAAAGGGAAAAGGCGAGTATATATTCATGGCACAAAATAACAGCAGCTGCTAGAATCATTTTCAAAATTGTGTTGATCTTGTTGTTCTTATTGTCGACGTCGCCGTCGTCGTCGTCGTCGTCGTCGTAGGTGGCGGCGGGTGCGGCGCTAGATTCGCAGCTTTATGTTGTATTGCTGCCCGTGTCATTTCGTTTATTTGTTTAAGTGTTGGCAATGTCGCTGTTGTTAAAATTCTTTGCACTACAATATACATGACAAGATTTAAACCAGCTGACACACATTCACACCAGGTGTGTTCTAATCAATCGCATAGTAATTTTAATACATACATCGATACATACATCGATACATACATCGATACATACATACATATCATGCATGGATTACACAGAAATGTCCAAAGAAGTGTATTTCACTGTTGTCCAAAATTGCGTTTACTACGAACAGTATATACAGTACATAGTCCCTAACAAATAGCGCCTCCTAATGTAGGCAAAGCTGGCATGATCGAAACTCGCTATTTTCGGGTTAAACTGACTCACCTTCGATATTTACATTGTTTTATCTTCGGTCAAAGTAGAATAACCCCCACCCCCAACTATGTTCTAAACGTTTGACATCACGAGCGTGTCCATTTGTTCCTACCCCCTCGCAGGTGCACGTGGTTGCACGCATTGCTAAAAACTCTTTTCTTGTGCATTTTGTAAAATGGATTGAAATAAATACAACTTTACACACCCGATGCAGTTTGTGTCACATGCAAAATGTTAATCAGTCTCTGTTAATAAGTCTCTCTCTCT
>LD347710.1:186072-203127 GCA_001465055.1 Ptychodera flava
ATTCGTATTCGTAAGTTGTTTAAATTATGGCAAATTCACCTCTCTTATGTGGTGGAAGGATACCTGCATATATAACTTTTAATATGTATGTTTTAAATGCCAGCCAGGAAGGGTCATTACTATCTTGACGTTGCATGATATGAAATGACATGGCAGATAATTGTCTACACGCATATCAATTGTATAGATAAGTATATCAGAGTTCATGCACTAAACAGTAACGTCTAAAATAATAGCGGAATGCCCCATCAAAGGCTAATGCTATTCGATGAAATGGCGAATGACAAGTCCCTTGCCATAAGTGTAGTGTTTAGAAGTGTAACAGCACACCTACTCGTGCGATTAAATAAAATAAAAACATGATACATTTGAGAACAGTGGTACAATGTCAATTTTCATTTCACTATTTCGTCATTTCGCCGCTTTGTGACCAAATGACGCGCCACATTGTACATGCAGTCAGGTGGTTGTTTGCAAGTACACCAATTTACGCATACTCAGTTGATTGAGAGGTATAAACTACAACGTCGTACATGTTGAAACGTAAGGATTGATTAATTTTTTATTTAACTTCTCGTTGTACCACCGCCTCCCCTGCTCCTGGAGTAGAAAGGCGGTTAAGCCAAAGCTTGAAGACCCCCCGTCGTGTGGCTTCCACTCAAAGCAAAATGAATTCCCTTCAAACCCCAACAGACTGTGTTAAAATGTATCTCTGTCTCAGTCAATTTTCTATTGGATTTCAACTCGCAACGTTATATCGCCACCAGTGGGTCAAGTTGTTCGAAGAAACAAGTTAAACTTTCCCAAACAACTCTTCACATGTGGTCGCACATTTTGTCTAAACCCTCCCTTAACGTTGATCTCCTGAATAAGACTGCAAACCCTATATTCAAAGTATATACCATACAAAATCGCACACAAAATCTCATTGACATAATCTCTTTCTATCTCTGCCTGTATCTCTGTCTGTCTGTCTGTCTGTCTGTCTGACTCTCTCTCTCTCTCTCTCTCTCTCTCTCTCTCTCTTTCTCTCTCTCGTTTTTACGTTTGAAAATGAGTTCATCTCCATGTAGGACAAACAACATTTTCAGTTCTATAACTTGTGTGTCAAAATCATATGACAGGTTGTCTGTAAGAAGGCAAACAAACAACAAGCTTTCGTTCAAACTCTGTCTGGAACCGAAACCCTCTTACAGTTGAGGCCATTATTCTTCAGTGGGGCAAGTTGGTAATTACCTACCAATTTAGCTAGCCATATACCAATATACCAAAGGAACTTCCTAGGCCAAACTCTGTTTTCCTATCTGGAGCGGCAAGATGAGATCTAAAAAAACAGCGGGTAATGAGATTTTACAGCCAGCAATGTTGATCTGATAACTGGGATGAACCATTTTCGTGTAGATTCGTTAAAAGGGGACTGGATTGGGGAATGAAAACTACAAGGAATAAAAAACGATCTTAAGAGATTATATCGTGCCTTGTCTTCATTTTGATAAAGATTACACATAACTAGGTTTGAAAAAGCTGTATGAAGTAACATCATTACAGAAAATGGTATTTTGTACAAAAGTTTGAGATCACCCCATGTACATTGATCTTTCAAAAGTCGGTCTTTACTGTGTGGTTCACAGGAGTCTAATCCAAAGCACTCAGCGACTCAAAAACAGTCAACTTTACAGTCTGTCTTGAAAGCTCCATCAAAATTCAAGACAAGATGACAAAATCTGTTGATATTTTAACAAGGAAAATAATCGTACAAAGGTACATGAAGTTGAAACTATGGTAAATATTGCTCAGAGAATAAATGCACTACAGACAGCACTTCATCATGTCATCGCCCATCTCACTCTCAGTACCATTGCCCGAAACGTCCTGGAAGGCCACCATCAAAACGTTCGACATGAACTGCACACCTAGTTGCTTAATTTTTTGTGGGTGAAGAAACCTTTAATAGCAGCAAGTAAAATATTGACAAAATACCTTTTTTAGAATACTTGTACTGTAAAAAAAACCAGCCGGCAACCAGAACATTGTTCAACATACTATACAATGAACTGAGCCACACACACAAAATCACTACCAAAGTTCCCTCCGACAAGCTAAACTACTGAAACAGGAGTATATTATGGTTCATCCCACTGTCAGATCACCATCGGTGGCTTTAAAATTTGTTACCCGCAGGGTTTGTTTAGATCTCATCTTACCGCTCCAGATAGGAAAACAGAGTTTGGCTTAGGAAGTTCCCTAAGTATAAACATGTAAAGGATATACTAAACAATATAAAATCACAGTATCAGTAGAAATCTTACAGAGGTCACTCATATTACCAAGAAAATATTTTTAGTATCTGGAAACAATGGCAACCGTAATCGGTATCATAAAACGATATTGATAAGGGAAAAGAATAAAGTTTTCGTATTATCACCAAAGTTGACGGTTATTTAGAGTCAGCAAAATCGCTGGCTTCAATATAACTGTGCAAATATCACGATAATATTCTCAAATATTTCCATAATGCTTGTTTGTCAACTCGCACACAGCACTGCAAACAATGTTCTTCATCTTTTATGGGCTGAGACATGTCAGTTATTTTTTAAATATACCAGTTTTGTTTAATGCCGATGATACATGTATTTCTTGGCTATATATGTATTCATCATAATTAATTCTAATGTCATACTGTCCTCGGTTCACACGATTAATATTTATAGATGATGGCATTGATACAGAATGAAAGTCAAATACATCAATTAACAAAACTATAACATAACTTGACCTAGTAAGAAGAAAAAACGGCGTTAATATGCAATTGACTTTTCACTGACACTGACGAAAAGTTTTATTTTATAAAGATTATGTAAAGACTTCAAAAAATACTCGATTCTCTGTCCGGAACGATACTCGCTCGTCAGCAATATCAGTAAAGTCTGAGTATTAAAAGTACATTTTAGGACTTCAACGCCATGTGACTCATTCTCACCCTAACGACGATTTCCAAGCAAGATACAAATCGCAAAAAACAATTGTCTATGTTGCCTTTCTGTAGTTTAGCAGTTCACCGTTCTAAGGGTCAACCGCCATAAATTTGTTTCAATGATAGGATATCTTACCTATGTGTTATCGTATGTCTTTGTACAAAGTCGCTAATAGAGAAACATTATCTATCTGTTTAAACATTAAGTCGTCAATCATGAAAGATACGTTGGTGGATAATATATACATGTTTGTAAAACAAATAATTTCACGATACAATAATGTAATATCTCACAGATCTTACACTTAACCAAAGAAGAGCTCCACGTCTAACACGGCAAAAGTAACTTTGTACAACCTAGATTTAAGAAATTGTTAGTAAGTTGGTTGGAAATGTCATTCGAGGATGGTGAAAACTTTTCCTATCTATGACGTCAAATTTTAGTTGATTGTGAGGTTCACCAGACGACCCCTCATTGTTTGTACATACAGTGAGCTATCTTCATTGGCCCTGCGGTTCACCCACTCAGGAATAAATGGGCAAAGGATTGTTTACAAGTAAAATCAGCTTGAACATGCTTTTTGTCAGATCTGGTCAGAAAATTGTGAAAATTGCTCAAATCATGTTTCACTTTGGATCAAGGTGATATTTATCATAATTGTAACCTAAGCCAAGTCACGTGACCAAAACCTGTCATTTCTCGTCATAATTGTATATTGCAAACAACCAAAAATCAAACCGCTAAACATTAAAATATTTAAAATATTGTGACCGATTAATTTAAAATGGAATAGAAACTTTATTAAAACCACTGGCAGATCATTGAATTTTACAGAATTATTCTTCACAAAAAATGTACATGAATCTTTTGAAAGAAATATATTAGATTTTCATAAGTGCCACGTATTTTTGAAAGAGTATCATATATCTTGTTTCCAAATGCGCAGAGAAAATGAAAAAAAAATTATGGGTATCGGTTGGAATATTGAATTAATAAAGACGTGAATTTTGGTGGGAAAATACCAGTTTTGATCACGTGACTCTCGTCAGGACTGAAACAGTCATTTTTAAAGAAAAATGAATAATTCAAATAAGTTGGCAAAATATCAATCAAATCTGGTAGCTTTTAAAGATAATAGAGGAACTAAAGATCATTTTCTTACTTTTTGGCTTGTAGGGTACAAACACCCATGCTTAACTTACTTGAGCAAGTGATGAAGACTATCCTTCTACCGTAAAATTCAAATATGTATTCATGTTCATGATCAAGTAGTTGTGGTATTCTAATGACTAGGCTCCTTGCAATCGATTTTCAAGGCTCACATAGGTATCGGAAGAAAGATAACAGTCAATATTTTAAAACCTACAAATGATATTGTTATTTAACAAAGAATCGTCATTGGGAAAAACTCTTGATCGATTAGTATTCTTCGTTGATATTATAAGCCATTATCAGCTCAATTAAATTAATTAAACTTAATTGAACTAGAAAAACATAACGAAAGCCAAGCAGTTGGAGTGTCCAATTGTACCTTTATGTAACGGAAGCACTTGATAGTTTTGAAATACAGCTAAAACGTCATCTGATGGTCTCACTCAGTGAAAATTAGGGCAATATCGAATATATGATTTCTACGGCAGCTAACAAATTGGGTATGCTATACAAAGCATGTAAATTAGCAGAAAACTTTGTAACTTTTATGATTTTTTTTTCTGCACATTGGACACCTTTTATTTTCACGAGCAATAGTGTCACTGCATTCTTCACACATACACATGTGATTGCAGGGTCTGGTCATTATGTTTTTCTCCTTCACTTTGCATACGACACACAATCTCATCAGCCGTTCCGTTTCGAGTTGGTCTTTCCATAAACATTTGTGATTTTCCGATGTTACAGTTGTTAATGTGTTTTCCTCCTGCTGTTTGCATACGACACACAATCGCCTCTGCCGTTCCATTTCGAGTTGGTCTTTGCACGTACATACGTTATTGTAGGGACTGATAATAATATTTTTCACCTGCTGTTTGCGTTCGACGCACAAGCTCTTCTTCCGTTCCACCTTGCGTTGATTTTGTAGCGATGTGTCTTTTGTTGTTTCTCCTCTCATCTTCGCTCGCAAGATCAACACGAGAATGGCTACAGTGAGTAATAAGACTAATACGTTCGGCAATCTGTCAGTCAACTCCAAAATATTCATAACAACAGATACGAGTAATTTTAAAGTTTCCAAGGAAAAGTTAAGAATGATTATCCCCATGTTGATCAAGAGAGCAAGGACAGCATGTACCATCGTTGTGAAAACAGCATATAGTGATCCAGAGACAGTAGTTATCATGGAAATTACTACTAGTAGCAATGAGTAGGTCAAGATGATCACGATAGCACTTTTGAATATTTGTAATACACCATATGTTGTTCCGCTAAGTAGTATCGTCATCAAAGCATAAAGATTATTGAAGGATGCTGTTTTCAAATCTACATAATAAAGATCGCGTTCCACCAATCCAGCGAATGCAAAAAGCAAGACATACGTCAACACAGGTAGAAGTTGCAAGTAGATGTGGTTGCGGTGTTGCCCTTCGCCCCGTCTCTCTTCCATCACAATTGACCTTCGTCTTCGTTTCTTCAAACGCATTATCAACAAAGTCAAAGTCCCAATAGCGAGTAGAAACACTGATAACTCAAAATGGCTGTTCGGCGATCTGTCAGTTAACTTTACACATTTCAAGCAAAGTACAGTAAATAAGTTGAAAGTTCCTTCGGCCAAGCAGGAAATGGCTATCCTCAAGTAGGTGAATAGGACATAGGCATAACACAGTATTCCATAACAAAAAGTAATAATTGTTTTGATCGCTTCAACAAACTTTGTCGGCGAGGACGTAATAATGGTCAAGATATTATTACACTCCAATACCGATTTATACACTGCCAATGCGATCATCAAATCACGGATTATGATCTTGAAAGTGCCCATTGCGTCATATAGTGCCCTTGCATAACATTGCGAACTACATGAAACCAGCAACGCGTAATGACCGAAGTTCGGATACGACGATGTGACGTCTCAACAAATTTCAAAGTATTACTTGCTTCGTTTTTTTACCTTTAAAACCGTTGTCAGGCTTTCTCCTGTTAATCGTGGCGAGTGGTTTGTTTCGTCTTGATGTGCAGTTTCTTAATTTAGACAAATCCCAGATAATCACCAGGGGGGGGGGCAAAATCTTCTACAGATCACATCTATGAATCTGAACCTTATGCCATTCCTAATGTCAGAAATAAAGTGGCCGGTATATGTAGGCTCACTGATTTCATTCAATATCAGAGGTGAGAAGTCGACATCCTATGCAAATGAATGTCACTGTAGCGAAAGAAAATTATACCATTGTCCAAAAGTCCACAAGTTAGAAATTGTGTTTATTATAGAAGAAAGGATTTTTTTCACTCTGCACTTATCTTCATATTCGTAAGTTGTTGAAATAAGGACAAATTCACCTCACTTATGTGGTGGAAGGATACAGTCATAAAGTGGACCGCTAACTGACATAGTTTTCTATTTTCTACTGTGACAAAGGCAGTCAGAAATTTTAATTTGTATGTCTTAAATACAAGTCAGACAGGGTCGCCACTATCTTGACATGGCAGATGATTGTCTGTACGCATTATCAATTGTACAGATAAGTGTATCAGAGTTCATGCAACAAACGGTAACACCTAAAATGATGGCGGAGTGCCTTTTCAAAGGCTGTTATTCGATGAAATTGCGAAATGACGAAATAGCAAAATGAAGATACAAAGAAATAAAGAAACAGGGAAACAGATCAGTGAAAAAAGACACATAAATCCAACATACAGAAAATTGTATTGCTACTATTAACAGACGGTCAATTCGATGTAAACTACTCACGCCACTTGCTCTCCTATTATCCCCTGGCTATCTTGTCATAGCACCCGATCTGGCTACATTGCTCCCACGTGTGTGAAAACCTAAAACGTATTCCTGACTCAAAAGGTGTCCCCATGTTTGCAGTTGAATTTAATTTCCTAGCAGCCTTATTAAATTTCTATTCATATTTTGGTATGAATTTGTAGAACTTTGTAACGTACTCTGTACTGATCTGTTGTTCCTATCGCTTTTCACCAATGCATTCACTTTTATCATGTTTTTACTCCCGATGCATCTTATCTTGCAAAACCAAGCCGAACTGCGCGTCAACATTTTTCAGTGGCTTAGAGGGTTTAATGAAAGCATCATGGGATTGTATGCATGCGCAGTGCAAGATCTTGCGGTAATAGAACGGTCGCCAATACAATACTGAGCAATATCAAAACGGTGAGCGATGTGTATGCTGTTATACCCATTGTGGCCAACTTGGCGTGATTTGGTTTATACTCTTTTTTATTTTGGCGCAAGAGGATTAAAGACAGTGTCTCAGGACTTTATCACTCGAGGAACTTGGTAGTGAATTTGCATATTTGATTAGAACCGGAACCTCGCTTTCGAATGAGTAAGTGTTGTCAACATAGCAAACCACAAACCTCGCCGCTGACGTAAACACATTTTAAGAAACGGTTTATCGCCATTGAAAAGCCAAAAAGAAAAATGAAATTCGCTTTTCCTGTGTAAGGGTACAATAATTATTCGGTATACTGAAAAATCTGATAGTTTTAGCTTCAGTTGTTTTTAACCAATCTCGCCACTAAGCTAAGTCAACCAGTGCAGTTACTACGAATCACAGGAGGGTTTTCCACGCAAAGTTTAGGGGTCATGGGGATCTTGAGCTAGAATGATATTTCAGTCACGTGATTTGAAAGGTTACAGATACGGAAGTTATACTGCCTTGCAAATGCTATGACGCACACTCCCAACAGTGGCTGCGTTCTCAGTTCCGTTTCACGTCTGCTCCCGCATTAACCACTGCAACTAGCGAATTTGCATTTACAAAGGCGCATGAATTTTAGCAATGCCATATGTCAGGCAAGGTAAATGATATCACATTATGAAAACGACGTCATTGACCTAGATTTACGGGACCAAGTATGGCGGTGGATTTCAAATCCGCTGTAACACGAGTTTTGGACGCGCACAACCTAAATAAAAACGTCAAAACCAAGACAGTCAGAAGTGCTAGAAAGTGTTTGGAACTCACAAGGAAACTCCGGGAAGGATACATTGTAGTACCACGATCCCTACAGGCTAGGAGAAAAGTGTCATTTTCCATCTCTTGACACCGATGATGAAGCTAAAAAATGAGTCCGTTAAAGGGACGACATTGTAGTCCTATGTCCGTTGAATACAATTCAGTGTGATCAAATAAGCATTTTAAAATCGTGTGGTATATATATCAGCATGTAAACTTGACATCAGAGGACGTGGAACACTCTTGGTAGATGAAGGTGAAGACGGCAACTTTGAAACGGCAATGAAATATGTATACATTATATATTATATATATTTTTTGAGAATGTACAATAAGATAAAGTGATAATGTAATTTTTAGAACGCGGATTCTCCTATTCTCCTATCTCCTGTTAATTACAATTTGATTTGTAACTCAGATTACCCTCTTTAAATAAAGTATAATAATAATAATAATAATAATATTATTATTATTATTATTATTATTATTATTTAGCATTATTCAAAGTATACAATAAAAATTGGGTCACCGATCTAGTTTTTAAAATATAATTAAGGTCCTGAATTTTGTGAATGACAAAATGCCGAGTAGGCCTTTTTTGCACATAACTTTTGAAACCTTTTGTGGGTTTATCTTTATTTCTAGCATATTGAAATCTTGTCTGTTTGGACTGGGCTCTGTGCCAAGTTTCATAAATATTACAATGGACGAACAAAGTTTTCTATCAAACTGATGTAATCCTATGGCAAAATGACGTAATTATTGCTCTCTTTTCTGTGCATATATCATTAAATCATTTTCAGTTGTGCTGAAACTTGAGACCAAATCCAATAGACATGAATGAAGTCTGTACATAAGGTGAGAAATAGGAATATTTACAATCCGTGATATTTTGCGGCAAAACGATATATCTTGTTGAAATCGGTATATCGACATATCGGTATTATTTCGGAAATAAGCTAATTCCTTTTTGATTTTCACACTTGCATTTTCGGTCAATCTCTGCATATACTGATGTATACTGATGTCTTGCATGACGATTGACATATGGGACAATCTTGATCGCCATGTGCTTCCTTTTTTGCAAACTCCGTCAATGTAGAGTTTTAGAATTTAAAGCATCAATTGCTGAAATATTATACCTAGTAATTTATATTTGAAGTAATCTGGAAAATATTTTTCTGTCACATGTTGCATTGAGAAATGTTCGATTCTAACATCAAGTTTCTTATATCACTGTTGGTCGAATGCTCGATATTGTAATAAGAGTATCCCTTCAGAAGGCTGCAAAAACGTGACTGAAGGCAGTTTTATTTGAAGCAGGTAAAGATTTATGATTTTGTCATCATTATTTTCGTATTCGAAACCCTCTGTTGATGCTCAACAAATTGTACACATGTAAGCCACATCATATTCCGATGACGACAGCCATACGCCTAAAGCAATGTATCGTCGCTGAAATTTGCTACTTCCTCTTTCGCAAGTCGTAGCATCTCTGCTACCATGTCATTTGTCTCGATCGACAAGATGTCGTTCCCTCGGGACTGTGCTACTTTTACGAGCAAAGGCAATTGCAAAATGGTCAATGTAGGCTAAGAGTTAGGGGGAAGGGAAAAAGGACGCCCTTACGCATTGCATCCATGATATTGATCGGGCAAAATAATAAGTAGCCCTCATGTTATGACTTATGAAATTTTATCCTGAGCTTGTTTACATCACGAATTTCACAGTCGTCAAATTTCTTTTCCACACTAAGTTTTACATGGTCGACACTTAAAGAAAGCTTGAAGTAAAACCATCCACAAAGAAACTGCAAATGACGACCAAATTCGAACGAAATAAGATGCCGCCACCAACAAGGCTCTAGTTACATAAGATTGTATAAATCCTCAACACTTTGACATTTGTCTACATTTTTTGTATTCTTACATCTTGCCACAATGTCATCAAATCACCTGGCAATAAATTTAACCCTCAACACCCCTCGGCCAAATCCCCATCGAATCGAATCCGACAGTCTGGAAATAGATAAATCTATTAGACTAAAAACAGAAATACCGAAATACCAAATACACATCATCACTTAAGTTAAAGGGAAACAGTAGTTTGTACAACATAGATTTAGACAATTGTTAGAAAGTTGGTTGAAAATGTCATGCGAGGTGGGTGACAAATTATTCAATATTCAATTATTCAAATATTCAACGTATTCAAACACGTTAGCTAATGTCATAGCGATGTATGTTTGTTTGTCTGTCCGTGTGTGTGTGTGTGTGTGTGTGTGTCTGCCTGCCTGTCTGTTTACACGATAACTCAAAAATGCCTGAACAGATTCAAGTCAGATTTGGTAGACAGGTAGGTATGCTAATTGCAAGAACTGATAAGATTTTGGTTAGTGTGGCTTGCATATTTAATGGACTTTTGTAATAAGTGACATAACTCTGAAATTCGATGATACATACAACAAATATTGATCTGATATATATATATATAGAGAGAGAGAGAGAGAGAGAGAGAGAGAGAGAGAGAGAGAGAGAGAGAGAGAGACATATAATTGTACTGCAAAGCATTGGGCAGTGTCAAGTTAATGCTCATTTGCATTTTTATTACGTTCTGTAATTAGTCATATAACTCCGAAATAACTGCACCAAATTTGATGAAATCTGCTGCAGATACTGATCCGACAGATATCTAACTGTGTTGTAAAGCATTTTGTAATGTGAAGTTTATTAAAGGTTCACCTACATATTTAATAACTTTTGTATTTAGGTAAATAACCCTAAAATTTGGTGAAACCTGCTACAGATATTGATCTGATTAATATCTAATTGTGCTATAAAACAATGAGCAGTTTTAAGTTAATTAAGGGTTCATTTGCATATTTAACGAACATTGTAATTAGTGATATAACTCCAAAATTACGACATAAAATTTGATGAAACGTGCTACATATGTTTTATCTAATATCTATATCTAATTGTCCCACGAAACATTGAGCAGTGTCAAGTTAATAAACAGCTCATTTGGATATTAAATACATTTTTGTAATTAGTGATTTAACTCTGAGAGTACGATGGGAAACTTGATGGAACCTGCTACATATAATGATCTGACAGATATCTGATTGTTCTGTGAAGCGTAATACTATTAAAGAACCTGGTGTAAAACGTTAGCACATTCAGTTCACACCTGGTTAAAACAAAAATTAATAATTCCACTAAGTTGGCAAAATATCAATGAAATCTGCTGGTTTATAAATATAATAACCATTTTCTTACTTTTTGGCTTGTCGGGTACAATTACTCATGCATTAACTTACTTGAGCAAGTGTAAGAATATGGAGACTATCCTTCTACTGTGAAATTACAATATTTATTCATGTTCATGACCAAGTAGTTGTGGTATTATAATGACTTTGCTCCTTTCAATCGATTTTCAAGGCTGACATATGTATCCGAAGAAAGATAACAGTCAATTTGTTTAAAAACCTACAAATGATATTATTATTATTTAAAAAACAAACGTCATCAGAAAAGATTCAAGGTCGACAAGTATTCTTTGTTGATATTAAGCCATTATCAGCTCATTTCGTTGCTAAAACCTTACCGTAAATACACTTCTATAAATTAAACCAAATTGAATTAGAAAAACATTACAGAAGCCGAGCAGTTTGAGTGTCATTTGCACACTATTTGTACCTTCCTTTATGTAATGAAAGCACTCAATAGTTTTGAAAACAGCTCAAAAATAATCTGGTGGTCACACTTAGTGAAAATTAAAGCAATATTGAATACGTACCTTCCGCTGCAACTAACACATTGGGGATATTGGGGATGATATACATTGAACATAAATCAGTAGTAAGCTTTTAAACTTTCACGAATGTGTTTTGTG
This sequence comes from Ptychodera flava, assembly GCA_001465055.1. Lineage (NCBI taxonomy): Eukaryota > Metazoa > Hemichordata > Enteropneusta > Ptychoderidae > Ptychodera > Ptychodera flava. Next base: position 198,083 of record LD347710.1, read on the forward strand.
CACAATGGACACCTTTTATTCCCACTACAAATAATGTCACTACAGTCTTCACACATACACATATGATTGCAGGGTCTTGTTACTATGTTTTTCTCTTTCTCTTTGCATACGACACACAGTATCCTCTGTTGTTCCGTTTCGAGTTGGTCTTTATACGTACATACGTAATTGTAGAGTCTGGGTATTATATTTTCCTCCTCCATCTCGCGTTGTTTTTGTCGTGCTGCGTCTTCTGTTGTTTCTCTTCTCGTCTTCATTCGCAAGATCAAGAAAGCGAGTAATAACACTAATACAACTAAAAGTCCATTCAGCAATGTGTCACTCACAAAAAAATTCATAACAACGTCAACGAGTAATTTCAAAGCCTCCCAGGTAAAACTCAACATGATTTTCCCTGGGTAGTTCAAGAGAACATTGAGAGCATGTACCATTGTTGTCAAAATGACTAAACCACATACACTTATCACGAAAACCACTTCTCCCATTGGCACTGACACCAAGTAAGCAAAGGTGATACCGCATAGTAATACAAAGACCCAATGTATTACTGAAATGATTACAATTGACCATGACATCAAGCAGGTCAAGATGATACCGATAGCACTTATGAACATTTGTAATACATCATATGTTATTCCACTTAGTAGTCTCGTGATCACAGCATAAATATTATTGAATGACGTCGTCTTCAAATCCACGTAACAAACATCATGTACAACCAATCCAGAGAGGGCAAAAAGCCAGACATACGTCAATGCAGGTAGAATTTGTAAGTAGATGTCGTTGTTGTATTGCACTTCGCCCTGTCCCATTTCCATCACATTTACCCTTCGTCTTCGTTTTCTCAAATGCATTATCAACAAGGCCAAAGTGGCAATACCAAGTAGAAACACTAAGAATTCAAAAGGTCTGTTCTGCAATCTGTCAGTTAACATTTCACGTAAACAAAATTAAGTACGTTGAAAGTTGCATCGGCCAAGCTGAAAATGGCTGCCACTGGGTTGATGATGATGACATAGACACAATACAGTATTGCCTTGGTCCAGCTGCAAATGGCTATCACTAGGGAGGTGAAGAGGACATAGACATCATACAGAATTCCATATATCGATATCAATGCGTATGCTGTTAATACGATGATCACACCACAGTGAAAGATCTCGAAAGAGCCTACCGCGTCACACTTGTCAGGTCGTGCCCTAGTATGACTGTTCGCACTACATGACGCAAGCCACGTATCGCTTCCCAACTGCTGTCTGGCTTTCTCCTGTTGGCGAATGATGTACATGCTCCTAATTTTGATAAGTTTCCTACGATCGCAAGAGGGCAAAATGTTCAACAGATCACGTCCACGAACCTGCGCCACATGCCATTCCTAATTCCAGAAATAGAGCGGCCAGTGTATGAGTGCCCATTGATTTCATGTAATATCAGTGTGAGAAGTCGACATCCTATGAAAATAATGCCATTTTGGCGAAGTAAAGAAAAATTATACGGTTATGCAAAAATCAACAAGTCAGAAAAGTTGTTCATTACACAACAAAGCATTTTGTGCACTTTGCTTTGTACTTATATTCATACTCGTAAGTTGTTAAAAGGAAAATTCACCTTACTTAGTCGTCTGCGGCGGAATGATACCTTTATAAAGTGGACCACTGATGACGTAGTTTTCTATTTTTAATGTGTACAAAAGCAGTATCAAAACATTTGATTTAGATCGATATGTGTTGATCGTGTTGTGCGTTTTGTTCCTAAATCGTGTATGTTTTTCTTCGCAACACTTTTATTTACCACTTTAAATAACAAAGTATTTCCCCAGTGTTTTGTGTAAAATATGTCAAAAGTAAACAGATAATTGCAAATATTGGGGTTGGTGATCATCGTCATCGTGTTATGAATTCCGTGAATAATGTGAAGTACGCATGTAAGTAAAATTCACTTGACTCTATTCCTCCTGTAGAAAATATGTTCACATAGACTGTGCGGCCACATAGTCATCCTTTGACTGAAAGTGAACCGCAACTTTTTTCACGTTGACAACTTCGGGATTTAAAAATTATAAAATTATATGTTTTACATGGGAAATAAAGTTTGTAGGATATAATGCATAAAAATTCGATAAACCGTACTACAGTAATTCCAATATGTCGATGCGCTGTCCGATGATGGAAATCGTTCTATTTTTTAAAAGATGTTTATCTAACAATTTCGAATGACATGGAAATAAACCATATAATTGTCATTTGTATGTAAACCAGAAAATTTGGACAGAAAACCATGTAAGGGTGGCACGTAATTTGACACTTTAGCCAAAGCAGAGGACTATGTGCCCTCGAAGCAGAAGTCATTTGTCATTCTTACGTCGGGCAAATGGTCACCTACCCTCGGGCACATAATCCCATGTTTGGTCTGTAATATATATTGCGGAACTATCCTGACATGGCAGGTGAGTGTCTGCACGCGTCACCAATTGTCTTTGTAAGTGTATCAGAGTTCAGGCACCCAATAGTAACGGAATCCCTTTTCAATATGCAAATGTTGCACACCAATAGCTAAATAACACGTTTGACATCTACATCGTCCTTCAAAGTGTATGTATAGAGGAAAGTGAGCCAATATCCGTAATGTAAGAAATGCCCTGATAAAGCTTTTCTCGTTAATATTTTTACGTTATATCGGAGAGATTTTTAAAATATTATGTAAGCAGGAAGTGTTCAGTTTCTACCGTACTCCTCTAGTATACAGGCGGTATAGCGAACGGTTGAATAGTCATGTGTGGCTTCTCGTCGCCAAGGGCATTCACTTCAAACCCTATCAAATTGTGTTATAATATATCTCTGTCTCAGTAACTTTTTTATAGGATTTAAAGTCGCAACTTTATATCCTAACTTCTCACTCATCAAAGAAGTCGCCAATCATAAACACTTACCTACAGCATTGAATATGAGAAATGTGTAAAATGGCTGTCAATTTGAACAAGAGTCAACAGTTCGCGTTTTGATGCGAAAACAGCATCCCGGCAGTCACAAGTGAGTTTGAACAAAAACCCCATCCACGCAGAGTTTCAATTGAAAAATGTGCTTTGTTCTACTTTTCTGGATATTAATTCACCGGGATAATTATCAAATCGCTTTGTCGGATAGAATTTTACAGGTCAAAATGGATACCCGTGATTGAACTTTTACGTCGCCACTAACAAGTTTTCATTCAGACTGTGTTGTTTGTGTGGAGTCTACACGAGATCGTCAAGCCCATTAAACACGAACTGAATGGACTTTACCATGAGAAAGTCGGTAGAAGTTCTTCCAATATTTGAATGAAACTCTGCTTGTGATTACCCGCAGCGAACATGGATCATCTCCATGATCGTATTTGTAGAATTAAATTTCTGAAGATTTTCTGAACAATGTGACAATTTTAGACCAGTGGTTTAAAATAGCACCTAGATAATATTGTTACATACTTCAATACGGTTATTTCAAAGCCAAGGGTATTGTTTATTCATAGCCTTACCGTTGGTAACAAATGCAACTGTGGCTTTACAATTATTGACATTCAGGTACCAATTCTTAAAATAGACGGTACTGAGTGTCTTTTGCAACACCTCGGCTGATTGACCACAAACAATTAAATTCAAACAATATTTTACACCGTCCCTAGCTAAAGTCAAACAAACATCGCTGCAAGTATCAACTCTCAAAGGTCAGTAATTTCTTTGGGCAAGCTTGGTGAATTGCTGTTGTGACATTCCATGGCAACGTGGTCTGCCCAGTTGCGTACTCTGACCGAGGAAAATCTGGGACATTTATACAGATTAGACCAGGCTGTAATTTTGTGATTGCGTCCACAGAATGAATCAAACACTTTCGGTCGCTCGTCTGGAAACGCCAGCCGGGGAGCCAGGCTATAATGCTACAATACACGTTGGAAATCACTTCATTTCTTTCATTTTTGGTACAACACCTCGCAGAGGAAGATTTGATTTCTCTGACTCTTTGTCCAGAGAGGTTTTGATTTCTGAGAGAGTCTGCAGGTTGTGTTCGAAAACCACTTTGGCATGGCTCTACAGTAGGCCCTATCTTACATTTCTCATTTTTTCCCTTATCATATGGCAATGACTATCTATTGTATCTGTATTGTTGTGTTTGTGCATTAGTGGAAAAGTCACTACAGACATTTCAATGCAAAATTTAAATTAAATTTGACTATCTACATAAATGTTCAGGCTGACTTGACAAGGCAAGAAACTGCCATTTCAATTGAGATCAAGTCAAAAATAACGAAAATATTTCAAATGATGATGCAGCTACTGCTAATTTAAAATAGCTTGGATTTGGTGTCATTTATTGGCAATTATGGGCAAGGAGTTTCATCATTTTTATGCGAGTGACCGAAGTCAGTGTTTCCATGCATCCAGTTAACGAAAAGTACTGTTGGGTCTTCTTATAATTCTAACAAGACCCTTACTTTCGATACCATTGTACTGGCAGACATACTCATGCATGGTTGTTGACAGCGTGAACTAGTACTTACGTCAAAACAAATGCTTTTTTTAGTGTTGGTCTCCAATGGGCCAGCTATTAGCGTCAATAGGCCAAATTTAGTTTATAGATCTTGCGCCTAATCTACCCATTCGTTACCTCTCAATGCACGAGGGAAAGCCGGTCAATTAAGGGTCATTAAGTAAGTTGAAAATACAAACCAGAGTTTGTGTAAATCACTGACACTCGACTGTTGACTGAGTTCAGCCCAAGTTTTGACCTATAACCTTTTCTGATGACAGAGAAACACGAGGTGTTAGGGGTGTCAGAAAAGGAAAATGAAGTATCTGAGTCGAAGAATTATTTTGTTCATAACGTCAAAACTAAAGAAGAGGAGAGTTTTAGGCACTGATTCTGTTCTGTTCTGTTCTGTTCTGTTAGATAGTTGATTATTATTATTTTATTATTATTGTACTTGGGCCTCAGCCCAAGTACATTTGTTTTCATTCCGTGGGAAAAAACTCTGTAAGGTATAACCATTTCTGGCTGAGACCAGGGAGGGCA
>LD347710.1:205250-215342 GCA_001465055.1 Ptychodera flava
AGTTGCTAGACATATTTTGCCGTTGTCATGCCATTGCTTCGTTTAATAACCAGTTAATCAAATGCCTAATTGACAGGAGGAAATTCAAGACCATATTTGAATAGTTCTACATATTGTCCTCAAAATTACTCTATCACGGCCCAAGTACTCATTGCCTTCAGCAATACTGCCTTGTTATTATTATTATTATTATTAGACTTTATTTAAACTCGATAAACTGTTGAGCCTGAGGCTCTTCTCACACAGAGTCGAGTAAAACAACATTTACAATATTTACATTAAAAAAATAATTCAGGAAGAAAATTTTATACTGAAAAAAAATGTAAAAACGCTTCAAGTAAAAAAAATCTAAAAACAAATTTAAAAATTACATAAAAGTAAGATTAATCCAAGATTGATTGATTGATTGTTAGATAGATTGTTGATTGAACATATTATTAGATTCAATGTCTTCGTTGAGGTCTATTTCGAAAGGAAATGCATGTTATAGCATTGCCGTTGATAACGAAAGTACGGGCCGGGGAAGGCATGAGAGCGACTGGTTTGAAGGTGTAAGAGCGATTCGTTTGGAACACAACGCATCGAGAGTAGAGATACAAGTACAGCAATTAAAGCGCATCCGTGAGTAAAATCGAATGTCTTTCGTCTCACTGTTGTTTAGATCAAATGGTATACTCCCACAGTAAAAATCAGTAACAAAATCTCCTCAAAAATGAGTTTGTTTATTTTTTCTCTGTAGGCTGATTTCTTTGACTAGAGACTCACTTTTCTAAATGTATGATTTGCTTCAATGACCTGTCATTCTTATTTATTTCATCACGGGGTGACATCATAAACGATCTACTGTTATTCAATTTTCGGAGAGGCTGTAAGATATCCAAAATGCCGGAATATTACGATTGGTCGACACTTCAGCATCTTCTTCTCCGTCATTACACCGTTAGAACTCCGAATATGTAATTTTGATGTGCTGAGGTGTAACTGGCCCGCTGACCATTACTAATACAACGAGCCACGAATCCCGCTCTCTTCAACTAGTATGGATAGCTTACCTTCATCACAGACAAATAGAAACAGACTGGCAACGGGTATTGTTCAAGGCGTGAAGCGGTTACGTAAGTCATCCATGTTCGCCTCACCTCAGGTAGCTCTCGCCTCGCTTTTCCGAAGAGTGCCGACTATGCACTTTTCGGTAGTTTCCGGATTTTCGCCAATTTTTAAGCGAAAGTATGTTCGGCAAAGTTTGTGTTGTTGTTGTCATGTGGTGCTGGGTGGAATCGGCATGCTGGCGAAAACGGGAAAGTTCCGAACTTCGGGAAAGTGAGTTTTACCATTTTAAAAATTCCTCTCACATTTTTATGAATATATAATGAGTGTGTTTCAACCAACTTTGAAAATCTTCTATCGATACTGTCTGCTTTTACCCAATGGTTTACGGTCGGTCATATCGTCTATTAAAAGTTGGTCACTGAAGGACGTGTTTATGAAACTGCGGGCGTGTTATGTTTTGATTGCCGTGAAGCAGTGTTTCTGCCCTGAGAGCTCACAAAGTAAATATGGTTGCTACGCGACTGGCGGCACGATGCCATCTCGTCGTACTTTTTGCATAATCTAGTGCAATTATCAACCACGAACAAAGGTCTCAAAAATTCTAACACCTGTGAAGCTCATTTTAATATGAAAAGGCCATAGTCTACCGAAACGACCATGGAACAAAAGCCATGCCGCGTTGCTAGTCTGTTTCTTCTATTTGTCTGTGCCTTCATGTACAGCTACCTACAGCTGAACAGAGCAGCTTAGCCGAAGATAGGTATCTGCCGCCCTCTAGTGCCGATATGGTTGTTTGAAAAGTATTAGTATATAGGGGTAAGAGGTATACGTGGGTCAATTGTACATCACTTTCATGAGTTTACCGTGCAGTTAAAATATACCTCTTTGGTGTTTGCTGTGCATGGAGTTCAAATATTTTGGTGAGAATTCGTAAGTAACCGCATCGAAAGTGGCAGAAGTGGTCATGATCCTCGCCCGCCGAAGAAATGCTCTATCAATGAAAATGATGTGTGAAAATTGTGAATTGTCCTCATGTAAATATCTACTGCACCATTACCAGCAGCCAATGCATTTCCTAGGCCCATATCGAGACTCCATCGTATCAATAATGAGCCTCTGTTACCCAGATTGCTCAGCGGGGCTCTTAATATCCCCGCGGGGCAGTCTGGGTAATCGAGACTAAGTACATGTATCAATAAGAATGAAAAATAGCAAAGCAAATTAGGGTTCGTCAATTTTATCGGCGAATAATAAAACAAACAACAACAATCAGATTACTTCATTCCCTCTGTACCGAGTTCCCGTGTTTCACATCTCAGTTGAGGTGGAATTCCGATGCTGTGTACTCACAAGGCTGTCGATGGACTCATCAATTTTGTCTGGCTCACACGTGCGCCTTTGGTATGTGCCAGAAATATCAATGAATCGTCTTTTTCGGATATCTTGTAATTATTTGATAACTATATCAGGAGCAGCTAACAAAAGTGTTCGTGAAAAAGGACGTTCACGAACTCTTTCGGGGGTGGGGAGAAGGCTTCCGGGTGACGATATCTTCTAACACATCAGCGTATTATTCTGCTGCTCGCCACGGGACAGTGCAGTGCATGGATACGCTATTAACTGGGTTCGGCTGTTTGCGGTGTTTGCCGACGTGAAAGTGCAAGATTATGTCTTAGGGAAGTTAGTTGTGAGGTTTGCATCAGAAGATATGGCACTGGAGGGTTCTCTGTCTTGAGTTGGGGAGGATAAAATGGCTGGCGAAAGGTGAACAATGTCACGTGATTAATCATTGCTATCACATGCTCTTTGCTAAAGCTTATTGTGGTTTAGTAATGAAGTTTTCGAAGGGGCGTTATAAGCTCGGTATTTACGACGAACACATGACATTGAAGGCCAGAGGGTTCCGAACCACGGTTGGAGAGGGATGGCTTTAAAATATTGCCAAGTTGTGTAGAAACTCAAAGCTTTTCCATAACAAGAAAATCTAGGTTTTTACAACTGTTCCCCTAGGTGTTACTTTTCACCACTAGTGGTCGCGAAGGTGAATTTTGTATCTCACGGGAGAGAATTAAAAATCATGAAGGGTTCTGTTTATTGGACTGATGAAAAGCTACTTTGATAACACACCTAGAATGAACCATACATATTTTCATCTAATGTTAAATAAAAAGCGTTTCCTCCGACTGTCACTTGAACAGATTAACAAAAGAAAAGGATAATTCCTCATAAAGCACCTTATTCTAACTAACATGCAGCCGTGATGTTTGATTGGAAAAGTGTTATTTTCATTATTGCTATGTTATAAGCCGTAAGGGTCCTGAACAATAATCAAGTTGAAGCTCGCCTGTGTTTAGTATGGTACGTTTGTCAGCTCTCAACGATGAACCCAGCCGTCCAACCGACATCGGATGAAGACACGGTATGTACACCGGATTATAAAATATAATTTGCTGTCTCGATACGCATTCAAGATAAGTCACTGAGAATTCAGACTTCAAAACCGTAATATACCAAATACAATTCTGTTGCCATAAATTTTTGAAAATCAGACTTCTTTAGAGTCAACGATGGGTCCAGTTTTAATGGGTTTTTATTAGCCCACTGCCAGAGTCTTTACTTTTTCTTTTATTCCATTTGAACATTTCCTTATTTGCCGGCTTTTTCGATATTTACGGGGAGTCTCGGTATAACATGATTTCACTTAGAGAACGGGTTACTCAAATTCATGAAGGTTGGCGGGGGGGGGGGTTAAATGATGACGTAACTAATGATGGCTCCCTAACCACGTACTATAATGACAACTTTATACCTCATGATTATGGGATTGCATTACACAATCGAAAGGCCAAATAAGACGATAACAATACTTTACACCACATAATGGAAAGACTACATAACATAACGACAGGAACACACCAAATAATGGAAAGACTACATAACGTTATGGAGGAACTACACCACATAATGGAAAGATTACATAATGACAGGACTACATCACATAATGGAAACACCAAATAACATAAAGACAAGTAGATATGACATAATGGAAAAAACTAAAGAACATAATCACAAGTCGCAAAGACTACATGATATAATGACAAAACTGAATCACATAATGTAAAGACTACATAACATAACATATCGACAGGACCACACCTCATAATTGGAAGACTACAAAACATAATGACAGGACTACATCACATAATGGAAACAACACATAACATAAAGACAAGTAGATATGACATAATGGAAAAACTAAAGAATATAATCACAAGTTACTACGACGTACAGCAAAGACTACATGATATAATGAAGAAACTGCATCACATAATATAAAGACTACATAACATAACGAGCGCACTACATCACATAGTATAAATGCACTACCTAAGTTTCGTTCCATATGTGTTCGATAACAAGACTTCAATTTCAATTGAGATTCAGAATTGAATAGAGAAAATATTAACCTTATAATGCAGCCACAGATAATTTATAATAATTTAGGGACGGGGTCACTTATTTGCAATCGTGTACAAGGAGGTTCGTCGTTTTTTAAGCAAGCAGTCTGGGTCAGTGTTTTTCATGCATGCAATTTATGGCAAGTACAGGTTGGGTCTCCTCATAATTCTAACAAGGCTTTTGGTTTCGATACCATTGTACTGTCAGGCTCATATATGCATGGTAGTTGACAGCGTGCACGAGTATTTACGCCAAAACAACAAATTTTTAAAGTGTTGATCACCACTGTGCCCACCATCGGCTTCAATGGGCCTATAATTTGTCAATCTTTGGCCAAATCAACCATTTATTATCGTGTCGAACACAAGGGAAAGTCAGTCAATAGAGAGTAAGTAATTTGAAAATACAAACCATGGTATACCAGAGTTTGTTATAAATCACCGGCACTCAGCCACTCTTGACTATTGAGTGAGTTGACCCGGAGGTTTGACCGATAACCTTTCCTGTAGATTAAAAAATATCAGGTGGCAGGGACGTCGGAAAATTAGCACAAGGTATCTTAGTTGAAAGAAGTTATTTTATACATAACGTCAAAACTAACAAAACTGGAGTGTTATATTTTGTTCTGCACAGCAATGCAGCATGCACCAGAATGACAGTGGACTTCACATTACTATTAAATTCAATGTCTTCGTGTAGCTCTGTTTCGAATGGAAATGTTTTTCCTTGGCTTTTATTTAGTCCTAATGACTGAACATATGTTATTCATATGTGTCTATTGATACCTTAGCTTTCAATCACTGTTTTAATTTTTGGCATGCCTATGAGCCATGACAATGGATTTTATTCCTGATTGCGCTTCAGCGCAAAACGTACGGTAACGACTCCAAGATTAGATCTCTGGGGTACGTTTGAATGTAATGACGCTGGTTAATTCAGTATCCTGGCCGAGAAGAACACATGCAATATTACAAGAAACCCATGAAACAGAAATAAGCACGAAGTATCAATAGAGGGCGCGATTCCCGATCGCCCAACAGCATCCGCCGTTGAAATCGACCGAACTTGGGAGCTGGTTGAACCGCGGTGGGAAAGGTTGGCGCCAACATCATCCGGGTTCTGACATGAGGAAAATGTAGAAAGAAAAGGAAATTTCATCAGTTGCAGCCAAACAAAATATTTGTTGGTGTCTTTGACTTTTTTAACTAAAAATATTAAAAAATATGTCAACACTCTTGTTGTTGTTTTCAAGTTGTTATCGTCGTTGCTGTTTTATCTTCGTGTTTGCCATTAAAGTAGCGATGATGTTACACATACCAGCTGATACCCCGGTTAAAGGTAAGACGAGTTATTTTTGTGATTTTGTTTTCAAGGAGCAAATAAAGAGATCACAAAAATAGATTACTCTTGGAATTTACTCACATCGTCTCTCGTCGACATACCGAAAGTAAACTCGATCGTGGACACGACGGAAGTAGACTCGATTGTGGACAAGACGGAAGTGGACTCAGTCGTAGACACGGTGGAAATAGTTTCGATAGTGGAAATAGACTCATTCATGGACACCAAGGAAGTAGAATTAATTGTCGACAGGCCAGAAGTAGACTGGCTCGTGGACACAACGGAAGTAGACTGGCTCGTGGATACAACGGAAGTAGACTCTATCGTGGACACGACGGAAGTAGGGTCGATTGTGGACACGACGGAAGTAGGGTCGATTGTGGACACGACGGACGTGGGCTCAGTCGTTGACACGGTGGAAGTAGATTCTATCGTAGGAATAGACTCAGTCGTGGACACCACGGAAGTAGGATCGATTGTAGATACAACGGAAGTAGACTTGATCGGATGAGTGTTCAATTTTTCACTTCTACTGTCACGTTCACCGACTGATGGCGAACTTTGGTCCATTTCTTCAATGCTCTTCAGCCTTGATTTAATTCCAGTCACGTTCTGAAATCAACAGATTGTGATTCGAAGTGCAGTGAGAAATAATGCCCAAGCAATTTTGAACTCCGAGGCAAAATTCGGATTATCCGGACTACCATTCGGATTTGTCAGCAAGACGTCGCCAATTACAAATATGCAAGCTGTATTGACAAGCTGAACGCTGAGCCATTTCAGCAAGGCTTTGGAGTAGAGAGCAAAAAAAACACAAAAACAAAACAACTGTACTGGAATACACATCAGAAATTACAGCTTATGCCGCTACAAGGTAACAAACCTTCTAGCATACATACCTGAGATATTTCCTCCAGTCTGTCAAGTAGTCGCCCTAAAATGACGTCACCAAGTTGAAGTGTACCATTTCTTCCAGGCTATAACGAAGAAAAATTATAAAAAAATAGCGCAGTCTTTGCTTTTTGTGTTTCTTGTTCATGTTTAGGGTTTGTTTGACTGCCACCATAGTGTACTCAGCACGATGATTTGCCAGTCCAGAACGTAGGGTGTATTATTGATGTTCCCAAACCGGAGTGATTTTTTGGGGTTTTTTTGTTTTGTTTTGGGGGGTTTTTTGGTTTGTGTTTTAAACACTTTTAACGCCAAAACATTTTGAGCAAAAACAGCATGGAGCAACAGTGACACATTTGAATGTTGGTCATTTAACGTGTCACGGATGATGAAGACACGCAAATGACAAACTAAATTTTCACATTTAGGGGTAGATAGGGTCAAGATCTTTCTCCGTTTTCCTACGCAAATTCGCCCTATCACAAAGGAATGGTTACGCCCTTGTTACTTGCACATGCGTAGTGCGCAGGTTTTTGTGTCAAATGTTTCAACAATTTATCGTATGGGGAGAGGTGCTTAAATCACTATTTCGTCATTTGATTTTCATACCCAACTTTCGTTTAGGGGAGGAGGAAAAAATTTGATGTCAAACACAAATAATTAATTTACCATGCATGTATCGGAACTATTCTCGGTGACCGTACCTACGATTTCATGTGATTTTTCCGCAAAGGAGCTTGATGGTGTAGTGAACACGATTGGAACTAATTTGGGATAATTGGGTTTTCATATTTTTCAAATTTCTCAAAAGTATTAGGTGCCATATAGCTGAATGTTGCAATATTAAAAATTATTTATAAAAACAAGTGTGTAATGTAACAAAGAAAAGCAGATGAGATTACATTTGTAGATTAAATCGACATTACTTCACCATCCAATTATCGCAAATTAGTTCCAATAGTGTTAGTGAAATCATTCACTCCATGTAGGAATATATCTCGATATTATTCTTTTAAAATGCATAATAACAGATTCAGGGCGACAAAGTTTTTCTATTGTGATTCGATTGTTTTGTCAGATTTTGACCGATCGACTCGAGTCTTTTCCCCCTCCACCCCTACAAATAGTGTTGAAGCCAAGATATACCAGCTTGATTTCTGGTTTCAAAGTTGACGCATTTAAATTTCAGTTTCCTTATTTTGGTTGCCATGGAAAACTGCATCACAAAAATATAATCTCCCAAAAATACGATTTGCAAGTGTCATCAGACCAACATCTCTAGATTAGTTTTTGATTCTGTTAAAGGGGAAATCAAACCAAGCCTAATTCTGTATCAGCATACGCACAATCGGTAATTATGTCTCTATGAAATCATGCTACCAACCCCCCCCCCCCCGGCATACCCCCTCTTAAATCAATCTTTGTTCAGCGCCAACTCTGCAATGACGCAACCAATAGAATAAAATGAAATTGAAACAATGTATCCAAAATGATTGTTACGTTATGTTACTCGTACGGTGAACCACATGTATCTCGCAAAGGAGTGCTGGTGTTGCGCCGCGCCGGTGCCGCACTAGTACTGGCCTGGTACACGCCAAACAATATAGCTATACTTTGCGATACATAAAAACGTGTAGCAGGATTTTGCGATATATAAAAACATGTAGTGCGATCTTTGTGCACGGTAGTCGAAATACAGCAAAACCCCTTCCCGCAACCCCTAAACACAGAACAAACCGAATCAAATGGTCTTATCGATGGGAAAGTCAAAACATCAACTTTGTTTTTTTGTTTGTTTGTTTCTTTCCTTCTTTCTTAAATTGATTATTTATTTATTTATTTATTATTTATTTATTTATTTATTTATTTTAGTGTTAATGATAATGATGAAAGATCTTGTTGCACCACACTCACTATGCTGAGATGCATTGAATTACCTTCGCATTCCGTATGAATAAATGACAAAGTAGACTCAAAGTTGGACAAAAGGGTCACATGATGATCACATGATGATCACGTGATTGTCACTGGAGAGCTGTGTTGAAGAATTTTCAATTGTTAAAATTTTTGACCTGTTGTGAAAGAACAGTATTACATGTTAACGCAGCCCTTTCCAAGACTGTTCGCCTCATATCCTAACTCCGCAGAGTTTTTGAAAGTCCCTGCAACTTTAATAGGACATTAATATTAAAATAAAAACAAAGAATAGTACTAAATGTTCATATTCGTACCTTCAGTGTCAGATTCATATTATCTTGGGAAGATAGATAGATGTTTCCCTGGTCGCAGTCAATTATTTCGGAGAGAGGGACCAAAGTTGCACCACAGTTGTAGAATGTGTACGCATCCTCACCATTGCTGCTATCGGTAGACGTTGAAAAACAATATTTGCTTAAGGACAAAGGGTTCGGCGCGAGGTAAAGGCTTTCCACAACGAACACTGAGTCTCTAACTATCTAATTTCGATATCTACACTACCAATTTTTTTAGTTTTGCATGTTTGAAGAGCGTAGGACGAATTAGAGTGCTGTCATCGGTAGGAAAATCGGAACATCAAATTGAGTGACGCACATTTTGTTAATGTTTTTTCCATAAGTTTAGAGGACAGGTCGTTATCTCCAAGAATTATTTTTATTTCAAGAGAGAATAACGCAAGTTTCTTTCACTATTTTTAACTTGAACGCTTTCAGTTTAGACCTTGACGTCACTAATATGCCATCAAAAGGGACAGAAAAGTAGATATCCAGATTTTGAGATAGTGTGATTGTGAGTTGACGGGTTGACATCATAAAAACAGCGTGCCAAAGTGAAAGCTGCCGTGCTTAAGTTAGTATGTGCCTCGAAATTTAAAGACTTAAACCTTTGCCCAAACTTTTTAGTAGGAAACTTTAAATAGTTCCTTTTCGAAATCAAGAATAAAAATCAGGGGTCGGCTGGCAAAATTTGGTCCTAGAGAAATAAATTGCCAAAAATTTACCAACACAGGAAATTCAAAATGGTCGCTATCTGTGTGTTAACTCTGTGGAGAAAATTACGCGTCGATTTTCACAAAATCAGGTAGTGAAAACTTTATTTACTCCATTCAGTGTTTTCATTAGAAGCCGGCAGCCGGCGAAATTGTACGTCTGTGACAGCACTTTCGCCGGCTGTAATTTGGGGGAAAATATTATAAAATGGCACAAACTTTGGTTAATACTTCACAAATTATGACCATCGACTGAGTGACAAAAGTACACGACGTTTTGGCTTGGCGCGACAAACGAGCCAAAAACGGACGAACGTGCACACGTATAGTAGGCCAGGCTCTGTACAACTTGGGCTATGTATACGTACATACAACGTCTTTTTATG
>LD347710.1:233209-246117 GCA_001465055.1 Ptychodera flava
ACGACAACAACAACACAAACTTTGCCGAACATAATTTCGCTTAACAATTGGCGAAAATCCGAAAATTACCGAAGGATGCATGGTCGGCACTCTTCGGAAAAGAGAGGTGAGAGCTACCTGAGGCGAGGCGAACATGGATGGGTTACGTAACCGCTTCAGGCTTTGAACAATACCCGTTGCTAGTCTGTTTCTCTATTTGTCTGTGGCATAAACAGACGAAAAAGAGCGCCGCCTCAGTTGAACGTGAATTTTCCGAGATTGCGGTGTGAATTGAATCGTAGCTATTCTATGTAAGTGAGATTGTCTCTGGAATATACTGACACACACAGCAGAGAGTTACGTTGCAGGCACGATACCGGCCAGCGTTAACATATATTTTTTTCATATATAGCGACGAAACTAGTAGAGTGTTGATAAATAAAAATGAAATAATGGCATTTATGCTTTGATTTTTATTTTTTTGATCATTTTTTAACCAGGCTGGCAGGGATGGTGAATTCAAACTAGGCCACTCTGATTTCTTCCAATTACTGCATCAACAAGAGGAAATCTTGCAGGTACAGGCACTTTTTCTATTTTGTCATTCTCTGACTTTGTCTGTCCTTGTTTGTCTGTCTGTTTGTCTGTCTGTCATGTGGAGTTGCAAATTACATCGGATTTGTTGAATGAAACATCACTGTATACGTAATTGTGTGAATGGGAGAGAGAGGGGGAGGGAGGGAGGGAGGGAGGGAGGGAGAGACAGGCTGATGAGATCCTTACGCAATGATCATCGTTACTTATTGATGATGATGATGATGATGATGATGATGATGATGATGATGATGATGATGATGTGGATGCTACTAACTGTCTTTGCAATCACAGAACTTCACCCTCATCAATGAACGGCTGCAGAGACTTGAAGACATCGCCCTCAGTGCGCCACCGGTATGGGCAGAGGCGGGTAACCATGGCAACCTGGGTACCTATCCGGCTGGATCTACCATATCACTCTACATCAACGCAAGGGTAATACTTGTTTTTTTACGACTTCAATTTACTTACGTTGTTTATTTTGTAGTATATCCTCTTCTTTGTGAGTTAGGCTACCGAATAAACTTCTACATTTCGACTGGCATTTCCTACATCAGGTCTATCTCGCTCCTACCGTGCTCAGTTGTGGTGCATGAACATCCATGATGAGTGTCAGCGAATCAGCTCCTCTGAGTGGGTACCAACGTTACCATGCAGTTAGTTGACATGTAGTCGAATGCGCCTCGGTGACTGAGTGTGGACCCTTAAAGTTTTAAAATATTTTTTTCTTGTCCATCGCGAGTGGGCGCTCATTTTGAAGATCTTGCAGTAACGCCTTAGTTTTGTATTCTATTTTTTCTCATAGATTAACATAGGGATGGCGGCAATTTTAAATTTTAAATATTGGTAAATCTTGGGTAAATTGTTTCACTATCACCAAACTTCCACGTTGACCCAGGATTTTAAGTCTTGATTTGGTGAGAAATGAGTTGACAATTTCATTGAGGAGAGTTTTAAAAAACAGTTTAATTATTTCAGTTTCGAGGTGCATGCTACTCATTAATCACGTGGTAAAACAGAGCGCTACAGGGGCAAAACAAAGCAATTTTGGAAAGATGTTTTAAGCAATCGTTCTATGCTCGGTGGGCTATTTCCCTCTCATGTCAGAGAGCGCGGAAAGAATCGACTGGCGAGTGTTATCTCTTCAGGTTGAGGAATTCAGTGTTTTTTTCAGAAGACAACTTTGAAAAGGCCGATCCGTTGGTCAGCCAGTTACTTGTGGGGTTTGTCCATGGGAAGGGAAAATCATAAGGCGGAAACGGGCAGCACGGAGCAGTTGTTACAGCATAGGAGAGGGCAGCGGGAAGATATTTTATAATCGAAGAGGGTTAGTAAGAGGTCTTCTGGTGGGGGGACGGAAACAGTAGCAGATGAGGGGGTGAGTTTTCGAGTGGGAAAGCAGTGGCGAAAATTTATATTTTTCTTTAATAACTCATAATACTACTTACTTTACTTGTGAAACACTACCGGCAGCTGTTTCTTGAAATCGAAGGGCCGGCGAGCCCTGATATAGTTCCCAACACGCAGGATTTCGCATTGCCAGTGTGCAATGGATATCCCCAAGACAGTTGTACTTTATTTATTCAGGACCCTGATGGTGGGAGCGTCACTTACAGTAAGATATTTGGCAGTTTGCCCGACGGGGTCACCTTGGATACGAACTCTGGCAGACTATACGGATTAGCGACCTCCATCGACGCTTCGTTTTCCTTCGGTATCCGAGTTTTGGACCAGCACGGAAAGTATGCAGACGCTGCCTTTAGCCTGGACATCAGAGGTAGCGATAATAATTTCAGAAACCAATAAATTTTATATGTACCATTTCTTTTGTTCCACAACAAAAATAAGTTCACTTATTCGTCTTGAGCCAGTACAGAATGTTTAAATCTGAGAGGTTTAAAGCCTTTCCAAGACGACACATTGCGTAAAATATGCGGTAATGTTGTCAAATGAATCCTATTATTTTAGGACTTCCATAGCATGGGAAACATCTACACTCTTTATCGACGATATAAAATTTTTTGTTCACTGCAGTAAATCCAGCTACCCATTTTATTGCAGAATTCTGAATATTCCAAAGTTATACAATAGAAGACTTACCCTTGACATGTGATTTTTTATACAAAATAATCCATTAACATTATGATTCACCAAATGTTCTAAATCAAATCTGCTTTTATGCCCCCAGTAGAAATTTACGCAACCCTTTTTAAACCAAACTTGTGTTCTGTTAATTGCAGAAAATTCTCGACAGTGCCTAGATGCATGTCTGTTTTTAATGATATCTCTTTTAAATGTAATATAGATATTTTTCCTGCCCTGTGTAGTTTTAAAACTATTTTATCCAGTCATTTTAACAGTTCTCTTTTGTGATTCGTGTATGTTTCTTTTAAATTTAATGTAACGTGTTACTTTTATGGTTGTCTTGTACATTTGTCTTGTGATGGTGTGACATTTTTTGTTTCGCAGATCTGTTAGTGGGTTTGCTCGTTGATCTGTGTATCAAATAATATAAAATAAAAAAATAAAAATAAAATAAAATAAATAAAAAGTAGTATCTGTATCTTACAGACAGAACCGGAAGATACATCGAAAAGCTGTAAATGAACTTTACATTTTAAGAAAGTTAGTGCATGGGGACGCTTGAAATATTCATGACAATAATGGAAATTACACAATTTATTTTGGTCTTTTTTTTAATTCTGCAACTAACATCTTTGATACCTCCATGCTGTTTTCGTTTCCTTCAGTTGTGTATTAACTTTGGCTTGCTTGTTTCTTGTTTGTTTGTGTGTTCGTTTGTTTATGTTACGTAAGAACCTACAAGTAGCATCCAGATATTTCAAACTGATCAATAATAGTGAAAAATTGAACGTCACGGTTCTTAACAGTTGAAATTCAATCCCTTGTCTCTGTATACCGTAATATAGTGGATACTTCTTGGGGGAGGGAGGCTGCAAGATGCAAGAAATGCATTCACTGTTGTCATTAATTAACATGATTGTGCTTTATGACATACCCAATGCGAATGTTTTTATTTTTACGTGTTTCACTTCAGGGCCTGCTTTGAGCAACAACACTGATCTAGAACAGTCCACAATGGCAGATGACGGGCCTACAGGTATATAAGTATCATTTCTCACACCAGATGCAACCAAACGGAATCGAATGTCGAGTCTTTCTTATCGTTGATAACGCCTTCGGCTCGGGCATCATCAATGTTACCGCAGTACGCGTCACGAGCGCCATCTCTTGGGTACCGGGTGGACAATAAATCGTTATCTTGCCCCTTGCTAATGTGTGTTATAATTTAACTGTGTCTTCTGATATTTGTTCTTGATTTTGAAAGAGAATGTTTTAAAGTTTTCTTGAGGAAAGTTTTAGCAAAAGTTTCAATCTTTCGGTTTCGAAGCATGAGCTAGACCAAGGCGTAGTTTAGCCTCGTTTCGATTTTATTTCATCTACAGGGCCTCGCGAAAACCCGAGGGTCTGTGTTTTAGCATTCCTGTATTTTTTAATGCTGACTTTATCATGAAGTTTGTCAGCCAACTGGCCATGAAGAAGGAACAGTGTATCGGAAAAACATCAGAGCTCTCGCAGCTACTGAATATATACGTGAATCAGGCGTACAACCATCATTTGTTGTCAGTAGCAAATATCCGTTAATGCAGAATTGTGATGAGTCAATTTTGATAATTAACACAGAACATTGATTGGTAAATTCAAATATTGTGTTTTTTCTACTCCCAGTCTGGTCACATGAATGCTTCGATGATAGCTACTGTATGAATGAAGGAAACTGTTCAGCAATAAGTGACGGTCCATACTCCTCGATGAACTGTGATTGTCCATCGGCTTATGGAGGTGACCGCTGTGAGATTTGTAAGTCTACTCAATCAATTAGTTTTTGAAATTACATACCCTTCAAAGTTACAAGATATTTCTGTCCACATTGGGTTGTATTCACAAATACTTCTAGAGGGGGCGGGAGATTCCAGGGGGGACTTGAAAAAAATTACAAAATGCCAGGGGATCTGAAAAAATTGACGTTGCAAAGAGAAGAGTTGAAAATTTATTGAATGTCAAATTACTTTCCAAATACCTTCTGACACTTTCATCTCATGCCATTTCCATTTTCGGCGAAAGTTTTAGGGCATACTAGACAATTTATTGACGAGTCAAGGAGTCATCTTGAGGCAAAATATTTAGGTTATCATGATTTCTACTTACCAAACCCCTCTGTTGTGCAAAACTGTCCTCTATGATGACTAAAAGTTTCAAATTAACCTTTCAATAACCTTTCAATTCAATGGTCATGACCATTAATTCATTAACGCGATGGTTCATGTATCGTGTCTAATACCGGGGTCGAATATATGCATGGTCATCCATTCATTCAGTATCTTTCAACATGTCAAATAATATAAGTAGTATCTCGTATCAAACAAATTCATGGACAATGGTCGACTTTTTTTTTTCAATTACCAAACGTCTATAAATGCACAGATTAGCTAGTTTTGTATTCTAACAAACCTTATTCATAGTTTCCTCACAGACTACAATGTATAGTGTATCAACATTTCTGTAAAATTCCACAATCAAATTTCGTGCACACATATGAACTTGTAACAACCCTAGTCTAATCAAGTACAATTATGTCAATTAGCCAGTTTCTATATATGCACAAGTATTGTAAATTTCATATTGGGGAAAAATGTTAACAGTTTTGTCATACACGCCTGTGCATAGCGGATAAACATTTCAGCCAAATTCCAAAATCAATTTTCTTGTACACATATGCCCTTGTAACCACCCTCTTCTAATCAAGTACATTTATATCAGTTATCCAGGGTCTAGATATGCACAAGTATAGTAAGTTTTGTATAGGAAAAAAATATTCACAGTTTGTCATAGACTACCGTGTATAATGAATCAACAGTTTCAGTGA
The DNA here is from genome assembly GCA_001465055.1 of Ptychodera flava. Lineage (NCBI taxonomy): Eukaryota > Metazoa > Hemichordata > Enteropneusta > Ptychoderidae > Ptychodera > Ptychodera flava. The sequence goes on from LD347710.1 coordinate 238,734, forward strand.
AATTCAAAAATTAAATTTCTTGTACACATGTGCCCATGTGAACACCCCATGCCAACCAAGTACATTTATATCACTTATCAAACGTATATAGATGAACAGATATTGCTAGTTTGAAACATATGAAGTTGTTTGTAAAGCAGTCTGATTACGGCCTGGATGTCATACGTGTCAGCTGAGAAGGCCTGACAGGGCTAAACTGTCAAGGATTTCATGAACCTAAAGTCTTGGCCATTTTAGTTCGTTGACAAGAAACGCGCCGAAACGCATTGGAAATCGTTGTAGCAGCTGCAGTCTGATTCAGAATGCATTATTGTTCGTTTCTCAAGACCATTGGTGATGAGATCCCAACGCTTGACTGGGTGGGAGTTTGACATGTTCGACGCTGTCAGTTTCATCACAACCTAGGCAAAACGCTATTCTTCGTCCCTTGTACTTTTCAAAAGCGGCGTACACAAAATTTGATACGAGTCGAAATAACAGACAACCACCGCAAGATTGTAAATTATTATTGAATTCTTGAATATAGGCGCAAGAAAGTCAACAAACGAACAACACAATAGCAGACTTCTGATTGATACTTTGTGAAAGACTGAAGATCATCTGTGTATAATACTGTTAGTGAAATAACAGAATCTGTCTATCTCATTTGAACAAAAATGGCATCCTTAGTGCTAAGTTTTCTTATTAACTCCATTGTAATTATTGATTATAAATTCTTTTGATAAAAGGAAGTGACGTTTTGAACAAGCACAAATCACGTGGTAGGATAATGTAGAGTGAAAATGGCGAACTACTTTCGGCGTCTTTGCGAAATCACGACACGAGATTCATTCGCAGCGAATACGAATCCGAAAATAGCATAACGTCCGGTTGTCCAACCCCTGTCTCACAAAGACTTGCCAGTAGTCCCGGGTACCTAGACTGCTCTGCGAGCTGTCTTCTGGACGCTGTGTAGGGGCGGCCGGAAGACAGCTCCGCAGAGCAGTCTGGGTAACTGAGACTAACAAAGACTACACCTTTGTTTCCACCTGCAGATTGTTTAGACAATCCGATTGGTCTCTCCGACCGTTCTAAATTCAACGATTCCCAGTTCACCGGACAATCCACCTACTCCAACTACCGGTACTATCCGTGGTACGGACGCCTGCACAACAACAACGCATGGCGTGGAACTGGACGTGGTGCCTACCTGCAGATTTCCTTCCAAGATCTGTACAAAGTTTTCGCTGTCGCGACGCAGGGTGATGGTCTTTATAGTTCCTATGGAGTCCGTCATTTCAAACTTTACTACAGCAGTGATGGCGACCAATTCACAGTTTATACAGAATACTTTGAAGAGAAGGTAGATAATCTTTAAGGATTTTGACGGAAGGAAAACTACAATGTTTTGCTTGCGTTGCAGTCCTTTAGGACACGGGGGGCCGTGTTAAGGATCACGAATTTTGTAAAATATTGATAAGTTTTGGAAGTTATTTTAGGTTCCAAGACAAGAAATTGACCTTTTTAATCTAACCATTCTCTGATGGTTAATAAGCTCAGAACCCCGTAAATTATACATATTCTGAAAGCCTAGATATAGGGGAACATTTTGGTAACCACGAGTGGTTACCAAAAATGTCACATTACCAGCACGTCCAATGCCTCATTAATTGTGCACATATCTAATTCAGGACTAGCGAATAGAGCTAGAGGTCTGATTTTTGGTACACAGGGATAATTATGGGAGCAATTTTTTTTGACAAAATGTCGCATGACCTCAATGACTTTTGTCCTCAAATATACTTGAATATGCCTCTAAATCAGCCATCGCACGGTCTCATATTTGGTAGGACGGGGGAGCTCATGACACCAAATCCTATACCTCATTAACTCTAGGCTAACAAATGGAGCTGGAGGTCTGATTTTCGATACATGAGCATAAGTAGGGAGGCAAATTATTTTGCTGAAATCTTAAATGACCAGGATGACATTTGACCTCCATTTCACAAATAGGCTTATAAATCAGTAACCATAAGTTTTGTACACTTCATATTTGGTGTCCTAGGGGACCTTATGCTGTCACATCCTTAACTCATTAATTAAGTGCATATCTAATTTGAGGAAAGGCAATAGCGCTAAAGATCTGATTTTTAGTGGACAAGTATAACTATGGAAGCAAAGATTCTGCCAAATAGTCCTATGGCCAAGATAACCTTTGACTTCCATGACGAAGTTTGACTTTTTTGATACACTTAGATTGCTTTGGCCAAGTCATTGCTGCTTGCAGCTATATTTTGTTCTTTGATATTTAGAGCTGAGAGCTTAAGAAAATTTCATGAAGAAAGAAATGTAGCTGCATACCCTAATCGCTATTTTGATATAATGAATGACAAGCATGTTCACATAACTTGTACAATTTATTTTGTTTTTAATTTTGGAACATAAGCTTCGTAACATCTTTTTTTTCCTGTTTTTCTCTAGACATTCATAAACACAGGTGGCAATGTTGTCAAGAAGAACACACTAGCCTTTCCACCAATCATGAGAGCCATACGTTTCTATGTAGTGAGCAACGTTATCAGAGCCACCTTGCGTGTCGAAGTCTACGGCTGCAAAGTGAACGAATAGGTAATGACGTCACCTTTCGAATTCATCCAACTGTTCGTGTTCAGTATTTAAAGACGGAAAGTAATAAAAGCGATAAAATGCAATCTTTCGCTCGATTCTGGTCTAGTTGAGAGTGCAGGGACAAACAGTTAAACTGTTCCGCTAAACATAGTATTTACAAGCGGTTTCAAGTTCTCACCACCCAGACAGCCCACATATGTTTTCTCGTGTCAACAATCCATTTCTGACCATCAGCGGAGGGGCATATTTTATGTATTTGCTCTGCAGAAAAAACAAAACCAAATAAAAAGCGTACGGGTGGAGAGTATGTCTCGAGGTTTACTGAAAGAGTTTGTCTCCTGTGGCAGTACAGGTACCTTGAAAGGACGTCAACGTAAGACGGAATGTCGAGTCTTATGATGTCCCCTTATATCTGTAGCCCTGTTATTGCAACAAGTGGAACGGTGTTTGCAGAAAAGCTGAGACTGCATACCTGAGAAATGGTCAACAGAATGTGTAAATGAAGATCAGGATGGCACAAATTATTTTACAACTGCTGTGCAAATGACATGTAGACCCAACCCTCGGATAACAGTTGTGCCTTCGAATATTTTCTTCACATTGTCTATTGCTATTTCAGATTTCTAATGGTTGGTGACAACGAATATGGACGAAATCACTGTCATGTTTGAAGTCGCCCGGAGTGATGAAGTAGTCCAACGTATAGATTACATTTTTTTTTGAAATAGTGAAATTTACATTCGGAGTAAACATAGTACCCCAAGATCACGAAAATAATTAAAATCATAGGAAACAATTATTACTTACTCAGTCATCCGTGAAATTGAAATCACACCTTCGATTGTACTGGGATTTAAGGCCATTAAATTTTTATGCTTATCTCGTTTCCTTGTCATTTCTGACATAGAAAAGGGTGATTATGACATGTTCAGAGAGTATTCGACATTCAAATTTAAGTTTAGGAGTTCCGAATATGATTTGACAGCTGAACAGGCATATTGAGCCACGGGCATGTACATCGAGCATGCGCGAGGGAAACACGTTGTTTATGCTTGCTGCTATGTTTGTATCTTTTATACACAAACAGTCAATAAATATACTATATACTATGCTTTCACCCGATTTATATTTTTGTCTTGTCTTGTTTTGTTTTATTGGTATTGTTTGGTTTATGAAATATCTTTCGATGGTGTTTCGATGCGGAAAGCAGAGCGTTATAAATAATAACACACATTACTTCAAGTACAAAGTAACAATATCTCTTACTTAAGTTTCATGCATATCATCGTGCAATCTTCAGGCAGAAGTTAAAGGATACTAAGCAACACTCTCATTTTATATGTTTGGAACGTACCATCTACAAATAGAGTGGTACGTTCCAAATATATAAATGAGAGTGTTGCTAAGAATCGTTTCACTCCTGTCTGAAGATTGTAGGATGCATTAAACTTAAGTAACAAATATTATTACTTTGTACTTGAAGTAATTTGTGTTATCATGTATACATATAGTGTTATTCGAGGGCATATTGTTTACCGGGACGCATGCGCAGTTTCGGACCGAAATTCACATGTCTTTGCTGGTAGTAAAGTTGCGTAAGCCCATTGATCGTGCAGGGCAAACGAAGTTTTCGCCGTGCGTCTTGTTGTTGTTGTTGTTTTGGTTTTTTGTTTTGTTTGTGAGTTTTTTGTGAAAATTGAAAATTCGTTTTGTTCTGCGCAGTTATAGTAGAGATTATCTACTTCAGTGTTGCCGCCAGGACGCGCCCTTGCGACGATGTCCCCAAAACGGAACCCGTTGTCCCGCACTCTTGCGTACTGCCGGTCTCCTCGGGCGCACTCGTTTGAGACGACTGTAATGGGTTTAGTCTACAAGAAATATCTGTTACTGAGGATGATCTTTGTCTTGCATAATTATTGTGAGGCTTACATAACGTACTTTCGGAGCTAGCTATATGATAAAAAGTAATTAAAACGCTGCACTTGATATCAATTTGCTTGACTGTAGTCCGTCTGAGCTCTGATTTGCGGCAGATCAGATTGGTTGTCCCCAAAATGAACAAAATGTCCCCAAAAATAAATGGTAGTGGGACACAGTGTCCCCTGATCTAAAATTCCTGGCCGCAACACTGCTACTTACCAGTTTTTGGGCAAAAATATGTAGTTTGACTTATTAGAACTTGAAGTAAAGTTGTTTTACCGATAGCGACGTCTCGCGTTTCATTTCCTGTCATCATCATCCAACGATATACTGAGGACCGTTAAATAAATGGCCTGTGGTCCTCTGATCTTAAAATGTCAACTTTTCCACCAATTTGCAAATCTAATAGTGGTGATACATAGCTTCAGTAAAGATTCTATTAGATATGCAAATTAGTGAAAAGTTGACATGGAAGTGCTATACTAACTCCACTGCTGTCATATCTGTTTGTCACCGGCATTTTTAAAAAATTCAATAACTTTGGTAAAATTCTTCGAGTACATCCTTAATTGTAGAAGTTCATTAAATATGCAAAGAGACGTTATCACTAACAGAAGCTGCTTAATGACCTTGAAAATTGTCATGTGTTTCTATGATCAATATCTGTGTGCACCAAGACTCATCAAGTCTAGTTCAGTCATGGCGTCTTGAAAATATCAAGTTAGTATTACTTTTAATTATGCAAGCTGCAACCTCCAAAAACTAATCAGTTTTGATCATTACCAAACAGACTCGATGTACGACAGTTAATCCCGATCCAATAAGCCGTTCTTGAGGTCTAGACAGACGTCGACAGACAGACTTGTCAGATAGACAGACAGACACGCGAATACATCTGCTATATGGCGAAGAAAAACCAAGTCATGAAACCAAACTATGCTTTCGTAAACAGACAGACATTTTCCCGTTCTAACGTTGTCGACCGGTATGAAATATCATCCATCATACAGCCATCGCTGATTTTACGTTCATTCATACATACATGCATACGTAAGTTACGCTGCAGCAAAAAAGATTGGCGGCAAATTTTTATATGTCGATGACAAATCACATTTCCTCATCATCGCATTAAATATGACACGGAAGAATCGTTCAGTTGAAGAAAGCTCGGCCTGCTCCCTGGACTGTTGTAATCTCTGCTCTGTTTGATCAATCACGGTTATATGTTCCCAACAGACAAACACGCGTAAATACTTCATTATTGCACGCGCGCGCACCCGCAATCTCACGCACCGACCCGCACATACCATATCATCTGATATAAAGGAAATTAAATTCCGCTGTGATTCGCTGACCCCGCAGTGCCAGGGCCGATGGATAATTCGAGACAATGTTCAAGAGACATCAGGTCAACGGACAGCTTGTCCTTGATTAGAACAATGCTGCCTTCTAGGAAGACAGCAAGACTTCCCCGTTTATATGTCTTCTTTCGTTTTTACTCACAGACCTGACAGCGATATGCCGACGATATACATTAAAGATCACTTTATTTATTTATTTATTTATTTATTTATTTATTTATTTATTTATTTATTTATTTATTTACTTAAAAACTCTTTAAATGGCATTATCGCTCACTCTGTATGAATTAATTGCCTGTTCGAATAGCAAAAACTTCCCAGCATACCGATGTCCGTATCTGAGTTTTACTGTGTAATGGCTTTAGAATACACATTATAAAAACGACAATTTTTAGAAGTACTGAGCTGATGTGTAGAGGGAAAAGAGGACAAAGTTTCAAATACACAAAATATGAAGGTGATGCTGTCGATTTGAGCTTTACAGTGTGCGCCACAATTTCTAAAGATTGATTTCAGCCAGGTGCTTACTTTGAAGTATTTCTGATTGTTGTAATAGAGAGGATGTCCAAATTATAGAAATGACAACTCAATAACTGTTCGCAGAGTGTACTGACCGAGAAACCTACAAAGGCAACAGCTGTACTATTTTGTTACACTTCAATATCCGTTAGAAATATTCGTGGAGTCAATTCACTTTCGCCGAAAGCAAAAGTGATGTTAAACAAAAACACTGTCAGCTTCCCTCACTATTATAATCACTGAGCACACCCAGTGCTTTTCTCTGTTTGATATTCCCTGCATTTGTTTGTGTCATTCGATGCAAATCGAGGTCGAGAAACTAAAGTATAAAAGGCCCTGCATCACACACCCTGAGTACCATTTCGACACTGACTAGCTGCGTTGAGTAACCACTGATTGTCTCGCTGTCGTGCAACATGTTACAGACAGGAATGTTGACAAAGTTGGTGATCCTCTTCTCAACACTCGTGTTTACGGTCAGGTAAGTGCAAACGTCGCTGAAAGCAATCTCGGCCACTGCTAAGCTTTGTCAAGTGTCCAGGCACGCCCTCTTTTTCGCTAAACCTCAACTTTCATTTTTTGCACGAATTTCCCAAGCGTTTATAAATCCCCTCTTCGTTAAATGTGTATTTTCTTTTTCACACGTGCACTTTGCCTTCACGTCCGCTGTGTCTTCCCTCGACGTCACTATACTACTGTCCATTAGTACCAGTACCCCTTTTGGTTAATCCGTAACCTTAATTAACCCTCTTCCTCTCATAATTTATCCTTCCTCTTCTGCGTGATCTCCCATATCTGTTTATTGTGTTTTCCATGTCGTTTTTATTTGTTTGCTCGTTCATTTGTTAGCTTGTATATCCGTCTGTAGTTTCCTTAATTCTCTCTCTCTCTCTCTCTCTCTCTCTCTCTCTCTCTCTCTTTTTTTCCTCTTTCTCTCTTTCCTCTCCTCTCCCCCCCCCTCAACCCCGACACACACA
>LD347710.1:246161-317247 GCA_001465055.1 Ptychodera flava
ATACAGACAGAAAACATCAATGTAATCTTTCTCACTACTACAGGGCTGATGGAACTTTGTACTACCAATGCGGTGCAGCGTTGATACCCCGCTCTCAAATAATCAGCTGTGACGGTGACAACATCTATGTGTCTTCACCGAACAACATGAATCTGGTCTTCCGGGTGAATATACATCATCTTTCGATATTGCGTTTGCAGTATTAGGCTGTACCAATGTCCAATAGTGGTGACGTTTTTAATGAAAAGTAGCATGGATATTTAACATAGACAATTATAGAAAAGGGATTTCAACGGGCTATGATCATCTGGAAATGAAAATCGCTCCTTCTTTCCATCCAGAAAATTGCTAACACCGATATGGGGATGACTTTGAGCGACTGGGATATTTTGAAAGGCTAGGTGTACGTCCAATCTTGCATTATTTCTCCATACAAGCTTGATGCAAGTCGTTGTAACTTGTATAGCATCATTTAAGTAAAATATTTGAAAGGCAGCAATGTAGGTATTCTTGCGGAAAGGTAGCAATCACACCACTTTGAAGTCGGGGACCACTTTGAGGTCTTCACACACGTGCCGTAAAAGAGTGATGTTGCGAGCTCTTCACATATTGCACGGTGTTATAAACACAGAAAAGGAGCGTCACCACAGAGGGACGTTTTAATTCTGAGAGTGCGATTTGAATTGAATCGTAGATTTTCTTTGTAAGTGAGATTGTCTCTGCTCTATACTGAAATGCTTGTGTTTCGAACAGCAGATACGATGTGGACGATACAGGCCAGCGATAATAAATATTTTTCATATACACCGACGGCTACTTAGAGATAGGTAATAATAAAATAATATTATTTATGCTTTGCTTAAACAAACCATTTTATCGTTAGTTATGGTGGATTATTGGTTCTAAAATTCATCATTCTTTAACAAGGCTGGAAGGAGTGGTGAACTAAAACTTGGACACTACGATTTCTTCCAATTACTGCATCGGCAAGAGGAAATCTTTCAGGTAAACGAACTGTTTTTTATTTACTGTCTCGGTCTCTGTCAGTCTGTCTGTCTGTCTCCGTCTCTCTGTCCCTCTCTGTCACCGTCTCTCCCTTTCTCCCTCCCTGCACCTGTCTGTCAGTCTCTATCTTTCTGTGCTTCTCTGTGTCCTGTCTCTGTGTCTGTCTATCTGTCTCTGTCTTTCTGCCTGTCTGTCTGTCGCTCGCGATGTCTCTTTCACTTTGTGTGTGTATGTCTGTCTGCCTCTCTCTCCCTCTCTCTCCCTCTCTCCCTCCCTACTCTCTCTCCCTCTCCCTCTCTCTCTCTCTCTCTCTCTCTCTCTCTCTCCATATTCACACAATTTACGATGACGTTTTGTTCATCGTATCCAATGTCCCTTACAACCCCGTATGATATGCAATAGTCATCATAACTACGTGATGATAATCATGATGATCATGGTGATGATCATGATCATGATGCCTTTATTCGCTGCCTTTTTCATCACAGAACTTCACCCTCATCAATGAACGGCTTCAGAGACTTGAAGACATCGCCCTCAGTGCGCCACCGGTATGGGCAGAGGAGGGTAACCATGGCAACCTGGGTACCTATCCGGCTGGATCTACCATATCACTCTACATCAACGCAAGGGTAATACTTGTTAATTTGCCAATCAAAATATTCTTTCGTTTGCCCACTCCTCCACGAGTTAGGCTACCGAGTAAACTTCTAACAGCAATTGGAATAGTTTTTGCTACACAGGTCTATCTCGCTGTCAATGTCCTAAGTTGTGGTGCGTGAATATCACGTGATGAGTGTAAGCGAATCAGCTCCATGGAGTGCGAGTGGAGACATAAAGTCGAATGTGCCTCGGGGACAGATATTCGGACTCTCAAATTTTTGCAATATTTTTCTTGGTTTTTTGTTAACTGATACCCAACTTTTAGCGGTGTACCTAGATTTTACTTTGTTAGATAAAAGTTGAAAGTTTCATTTAAGAAAGTTTGAAAAAAGTTCAAATATTTCAGTTTCGATGGGTATATTACTCTACAGGGCCACAGGGGCTGCCAACAAAATATTATGGTAAACAATGAACGTTTTCAAGCACTAACTTGTTGACTTCTCTGGTGGCTAATTTCCCTCTCACGTCAACCAACGGGGATAGAATAGACTGACAGATACCATCTCTTGAGATGGAGGAACATTCATGATTTATTTCGGGAGACAACTTTGTAAAAAGCCAGACGGTTGGACAGGGAGAGGCATTCAGTTATTTGTGGGGTTTGTCAATGGTAAGTGAAAACCATAAGGGGAAAGGCGAACGTTGGAGCTGTTGTAATAGGAGAGGGCAGCGAGTAGGTTTTTTAATTGAAGAGGGTAAGCAAAGGGCTTTCTGGTGGGGAGATGGAAACAGCAGCAAATTGTATGAAAAATACCTATTTACATGTGAAACACCACCGTTCTTGTCTTGAAACGGAATGGTCGGCGACCCCTGATATTGTTTCCAACGCGCAGGGTTTCACATTGTCATTGTGCAATGGATATCCACCAGACAGTTGTACTTTATTTATTCAGGACCCTGACGGTGGGAGTGTCACTTACAGTAAGATATCTGGCAGTTTTCCCAGCGGGGTCACCTTGGACGGGAACTCCGGCAGGCTGTATGGAATAGCGCCCTCTATAGACGCTTCGTTTTCCTTCGGTATCCGAGCTTTGGACCAGCACGGAAAGTATGCGGACGCCGCCTTTAGCCTGGACATTAGAGGTAGGGACAATTAATTCGGAAATAGATAAAATTGAACTGTAACTTACAGTTATATGTTCAATTCTTTTGTTCCATAAAACATACGCGTTCACTTATCTGTCTCGAGTCCGTACAAAATGATTAAAGGGAAACAGTCGGAACTGCGCCTGTGCGAGTTTCTTGTTTACAAACAATGTATTTCGTGCACGATATCTAGCCGTAACCTCATCGTCATAGTTGCAACATTTAAATTATCCGATGTAGATTATGACAGACGTGTTTTAATGTTCATCAATCACCATTGTACCTTGGATACAGTGTTTACGTTGGTCGTATGGGTCCCATACGACCTTTTGATTACGCCTAGAGGGCGCTGTAAGATGGAAAGAGTACATTTCCAATAGCCCTTAACATTATGTACTTTATAAACTACCGGATCCGCATGCTGTTACTTTTTACGTATTTTACTTAAGGGCCATCTCTGAGCAACAAGACTGATCAGGAACAGACCATCGGCAAGGATGACGACCCTACAGGTACCAATTCTCACATCAGATGCAACCATAGGATATTTTTTCTTCAGTTTGTCTTAAGTCCTTTTATCGATGATGGCCTCTTCGTCTCGGTCATTGTCAACGTTACCGTACAAAGCACCATCCCTTATACAGGCAACAAGTCGGTATCTTGCCCTTGCTAGCGTGTGTTATTCTTTAGCTGTGGCTCCTTTGTTTTTATTCTAAATTTTGAAAGAGAATTCTTTGTAAGTTTCTCGGGGCCGGGGAGAGTTTTAGCGAAAGTTTTAAATCTTTCAGTTTCGAAGCGTTCACTAAATCAAAGCACACTGAGAGTTTATCCTCGTTTCGTTCTTAATTTTATCAAAGAATCCTAGAGCAAAAAACCACGAGGGTCCTGTAAATTTCATTCGGTTACCTTGCCATGGAGAAGGAAAAGTGTATCGAATGAGCAGTTGGACCTTTAGCAGCCACTGAATATACCCGTAAATCAAGCGTACAACCTGCCTATGTTGACAGTAGCAAATATCTGTTAATGCAGAATGCTGATAGGTCAATTCTGTTAATGCAAAATTCTGATAGGTCAATTCTCTTAATGCAGTATTCTGATAGGTCAATTCTGTTAATGCAGTATTCTGATAGGTCAATTCTGTTAATGCAGAATTCTGATTGGTCTATTCAAATATTTTTTCTACTCCCAGCCTGGCCAACAGGGTGCTTCGATGATACCTACTGTGTGAATGATGGAAATTGTTCAGAAATCAATGACGGTCCATACTCCTCGATGAACTGTGATTGTCCATCGGCTTACGGAGGTGATCGCTGTGAGATTAGTAAGTCTATTCAATCAATTAGTTTTGAAATTACATGCCCTACCAAGTTACCCGATATTCCTGTTCACATTAGGGTAAGTAAAGCAAACAGTATGAGATAGGATTATTCCTTAAAAACCTGTACAAGGCGGTCTTTTGGTTGCATGTACTGTCAAATCTGTGATCGACAGAAAAAATGTCAATTTTTACGCCAGCCAAAATATTCATCGAAATCATCTGAAAATATGATTTTCACAAATTTGAAGCACATATGCAAGTCGCGTTGTCATGAAGTTCTGATTTCGGCCTGGATGTCACATTTGTCAGCTTGGAACCTCACAGGGCTGAAATGTCAGGGATTTCACGAACCCAACGTTTTGGCTACTTCAGTTTGTTGCAGAGAAAGGCGCGAAAACGTATTGAAAATAGTAGTGTTTTGTACAGCTGCAGTCTGACTCAGAATGTGTTCTTGTTTTGTTCTTCATAACATTGGCGATGAGACCCCCAACGCTTTACAGGATGGGAATTTTGACGTGTTTAAAGCTTCAAGACTCGTCGCAATCCAAACAAAACGCTCATTTTCGTCCCACCACTCAATTTTCAACTGTGACGTAAACAAATTTCAATACTAGTCGTAATAACACCGACAAACACCGCAATGTTGTATATTGTGTAATTATTGAATGCACATTGAAGAAATTCAACAAGCGAACAACGCAACAGCAGACTTCTGATTTGCTTACCTTGCGATAGACTGGAGACCATCTACGTACGATGCTGTTGCTGAAATAGCAGAATCCTTCTATCTCATCTCCACACAATTTTCACCCCTTAATGCTACGCTTTCTCATTAACTCCATTGTAATTATTGATTATTAATTATTTTGATAAAAGAAAACAACTTTCTGGACAAGAACAGTTCACGTGGTGGGATAACGTACAGTGAAAATGCCTAATACTTCTTTCCACCTGCAGTTTGTGTTGACAATCCGATTGGTCTCTCCAACCGATCTGTAATCGACGATTCCATGTTCACCGGATACTCTACCTACCCCAGCTACCATCCTCGGTACGGACGTCTGTACAACTACAACGCCTGGCGTGGAACTGGAAATGGTGCCTACTTGCAGATTTCCTTTCAAGAGCCATACAAAGTTTTCGCTGTCGCGACGCAGGGTAACACATATAATTCCTACGGAGTCCGTCGTTTCAGACTCTACTACAGCAGTGATGGCAACCGATTCATAGTTTATACAGAATACTTTGCTGTTAGGGTAAGTTATTTAGTTTCTGTACTGTCTGTGGCTAACACAACCATTCCATTTCCTAGCTTATAAAACTCATCATTGTATCTTTCCTGTTTACAGTAGTTTATTTAAATCCCAGCTATTAGTTCATTTATTTAATAGCTCGCTTAATAATTCGTTTATTTAATCCATGTATTTGATCGTTGAGGGCTTTAGACTGAAAGAAAATTGCAATGTTTTTTTTTCACGTTGCCGTCCTTTAGATTTATTTTTGTACATTTTGATAAATTTTTTGAAGTTATTTAAAACAAGCAGAAAATATGACGGAAGACCTAATAAAGGAAACGACAGTGCTTTCATATCTACCCGAACTTTATGCAAACTAACGACTGCGGCCAGATGCTTCAAACTGCAGTGCACGCACTCTAAGTCGAATATAGATGTCATTTCTCGCCTTGTCAATGTTGTCCTCGTTACGGCTGATTTTGGGAGAGCATTTCACGACATAGATAACACAAACACTATTACTCTTCCCTAGAGAAGGTTACATTAAATGTTGTCCCGACGAAATAGTATTTGCCGCATTAAAGTGGTTTCTTTTGGTAGAATTGCTAAGAGCTTGTTGCATTTGGGGGCCTCAATTTGTTTAATGTGCTGGCCTGTGCGGTGGAAAAGAGCGCCCCCACATGGTTGTATTCTGCGAGTAGCTGGCTGTTATCATAGGACACGAATATACAGTTTCTGTTGAGGTGAGAGATTGTTGGTAAAAATTTGAAATTAAAGTCATTTGATTGTTCTTTAATTTATCGAGCTGGAGAGGTCAAGAACAGCTATTATATACCAAAGTCGCTCGTTTGATGTATAGACTTGAGAAAGGGTCAGAGAAGTTTTAAATATCGTTCATCGCAAGTATGGAATTCTTCACCCAGTGCATTAAGACATGCTCCAAATATAACAATGTTTAAGGTGAAAGTGAAACAATTCATAAAAGGAAATGTTCCTCTGTAAATAGTAATAAGTTTTGTTCTTTTTTTGAGATTTTTGCTCTATATTTGAGCCCCGACGAAAATTACTCCTTGAGTAGCTCGGTCGCTCAGTAAAAGTGTAAATAAAATAAAAATAAATAAAAGAAACAAGTTTAGGTACAATCCATTTTATTTTTAATTTTGAACATACGTATCTTCAACTAATATATGTTTGTGTTTGTCCCCAGACATTCTCAAACAGTGGCGGCAATATTGTCCAGAAGCACGTACTGGCCTTTCCACCAATCATGAGAGCCATACGTTTCCATGTAACGTCCTATTACATCAGAGCCTTCTTGCGTGTTGAAGTATACGGCTGCGAAGTGAACGAATAGGTAATGACGTCATCTTTTTTACTCGGCCTGCAATTCATGTCCAGTGTTTCTTTTAAGATGAAAATTGATGAAAATGATTAAATGCAATCCTTCGTTCGATTCTGTTCCTGTAAAGAGTGTAGGGGCAACCAGCTAAACCGTTCGTATTTAAAAGCAGTTTTTTTTTTGCTTGCGTCACCAGATCATTTCTGACCATCGTCGGACAGGCATATTTATGCATTTGATGTGTAGAACATTTAAAATATAAAGGGCATGCAGCCAAGGAGTATATGTCGAGTTTTAACTGAGAGAGTTCGTCTCCTGTGGTAGTACTGGTACCCTGGAGGACGTCGATGTCACGTAAGAGTGAAAGACTGACGGAATGTCAAGCTTCCTTATCATGCCCCTTATATCTGCAGCCCGGTCATTGCAACCGGTATAACTGTGTTTGCAGAAAAGCATAGATTATATACCTCAGAAATATTTAAAAATGTGAACATGAAGATTATAAGGATTCTGCGCATTACTCCTTGAATGCAAAATCACTTACATCTGTTATGCAAATGGCATATAGACCCAGCCCTCGGGTGATAGATGTGCGTGAGAATGTTGTCTTCACATTGTCTATTGCTGTTTCAGATTTCTGACGGTTGGTGACACCGAATATGGACGAAAGCGCTGCCATGTTTGAAGTCATTGGTGATGAAATAGGCCACTGTATAGATTGCAATTTTTTAAACAGTGAAATTAACAAGAGAGTTAACTAAGTATCATAATATCCCGAAAAAGAATAACATTATGAGAAACAATTATTACTTACTCAGTTACATGTGAGGCTGAAATCTCACTTCGACTGTACTTTAATTTAACGGTATACTGTCACCTGTTCCAACTTTGCCACAGTTGCCATGGAAAGCTAAAATCTAACCAATCACAGATTTTAAGCGGGTGGCCGCTTTTTAAAAACAGCGCCCTCACATGGGCATTTTGAATACCAAGGAACGCCCCTTTGATCATATATGGGCATATTTAAATTACAGGTGACTGTATACCTTTCAGGCAATTAAAACCTTTTTGCGTTTATCTCATGAAAAACATCCTTTCTTTATCATTTCTGATATAGAAAAGGGTGATTATTACTTGTTCTGAGAGTATTCAATATTTAGATTAATTTAGGAGTTTTGAATTTGATTTAACCTCTATACAGGCATATTGAGGCGTGGCTGTGTGCATGAAGCATGCAGGAAGGACAACTATTGTTTATGCTTGCAGGTATCTTTGTATGTAACTTCTATACACCAATACATTTATTATCATTTAACGCCATTATATTTTGTGTTGCTTTGTTTTGTTGTTTTATTCGTAGTCTTTGGTTTATGAAAAATCGGTTAATGACGTTTATTCTAAACTAGCATATATATTACTTTACGAAATCTTAATCTTGAAAGAAGGATGGGGTTTAATAAGATGGGAACGCCATAATTTCCCATCGTCAGGGATTACTTAATATCGCTTCAAAAATGATTTCAAAATCGTCAAAATACAAAGTGCGTTTCTGGCACAGGTGTGCAGATTCGAAATCATACTACACCTAAAATTGTAAAAGTTCTTTTGAGTTTGGATTTTTCCTAACAGAGGTTATATTAGACTGAAGAATCCGTCGCTCGGGGGTGCATTCTACGCCCCCACCTCCTATGAGGGGAGCGTAGAGAGCGCCCTCGAGCGACGGATCTTTCTGTATAAGGTTGTTTTAAAGACAGAAATATTGTTAGTTTTGCCTTAAAATCAATGTAGCACCTGTTTTGTGAATGCTATTATCAATGAGGTTTCTCTCGCCAAGTTTCTTTCCGACCAAAATTAGAGAGTTTTGCAACATCAAACCAGCGTTTTCCGGTTTTTCTGTACTCAAGTCAACGACAACGAGTTGAAACACAGGCAGTGGTCATGGTAGGCCCGCGGGGAAAGAGTCACACCGATGAACACTACAGACAAGCTCGACACACGCCCTCACACTATCACTCACGCCCGGCCCACGCAAGCGCCGAAACGACACTAGAAAAGGCGGGAAAAATAATCAGCAGTGGGTATCTTTTACTCAAACCTTTATTACAATTGCAAATGTTAGGTAAATAAAATACATAATTGATTTGATTTTAATTTGATTAAAATCTCTTCAATAATAATGTTAATTCTCAAATTCATTCTTTTCTTAATCTGTTTCACCAGGTTTTTAATTTCAAATTCCCGGGAAAACAAAAAGTACTTTTGCATTCAAAAATGGCATTATACTTAAGCAAAAGAGCTTACGATAAGAGTAAAATGGTATTATTTTTAATTTTCTGCAAACAATATCTCAACAAAACGATAACTATGAGAATGTACTGAAGATGAACGAATATTACTATAATAGAGATGTACAATTTTGGAAAAAATCACTTTTATACTCACATTTTCAAAAGTTGTGTATGTATAGAATTCAGTTAAGAATCTCTCAAAACCATTTAAAGCAAAACAACAAATCGAAGGATCAAAAAATCAAGGAAACTGAAATGACACTATTAAGAAAGAAAAAAACATTTCTTAATTTTAACACCTGACATTGAGTAAAATATTCATAGCGATATCAAACTGGAGAATTCTGGAGAAGTTTAAAGAACAGTAGGCCCATGCTGCGTTACAGTTCGATTTAAAACTATCTTAGGGATATCTTTGTATTTCTTCGCTACGAAAAGCGCCCCTAGACATGCAAAAATTATAACTGTAAGATTGGCCTAGCGTTATTAAAGTGTGTGCACTCGGTTTGACCGAGTTTAAAAGATATTCTGTACTTAATATATGCATAATAGTGATGATTCACACCAATTAGATTACAGCACGGACACATCTCCATGACAATAATATTATTTACATAAAAATCTATGGCAACAACTTGTGAACACCAGCGTACGGTAGTCATGCACTGGTCACGTGAAAGCAAGTCATATTTGTCACTTCAAGATGCGCGTACCGCCAAATTTGAATCTTTTATCGAAGAAGGAGAAATATGTCGGTCGAGAGAAATCGAACAGATGGTACTTGTTTTTAAGCTTTCAAGGGATGAGAGAGATCACATTTATCTAACGTCGAACGGTATTGTTGAAAACTCAAAGGAAACATTCTTTGGAAAATGTGCTTTTAGAAATGAGTTTAAAAGAAAATTCACATGGTGATTTTGATGTAATAACCATTTTCATGTAAGAAATTGAAATCTGCAGCGGTTTTTGTTATGAAAAAGCATACTTCTCGCGAGAAAACAACTACACCAAACGTTTAAAAAGTTCATATTTCGAGCCAGGCATTTATATCAAGGCGGATGAAAAGGTAAATACTATTGTGGGATATATCACCCTGTAGCGTCGAACGTGAGTAGGCGGGCATTTGCTACGTTTGGGAAGTCGACAGCCACGACATTGGCGCCCTCTGTGTTCAAATGGTTACTTATCATGGAGGGGTGTCGTTGACCCGAAAGAGATGTGCCAAAAGAAAGAATATTTACGAATATTACAAAAATAGGCGTGAAATATGCTAATATATGCGCAAAAAAATAATGGCCAACAAATACACTCATGTGAACAAATCGTGTATAAATTCTACAACATGCATTAGCGTTTTCAAGGTTTGTGACGAAGCAGCACACGGGATGAAGTACAGAGTAGACGGGAAAAGTTCATTGTAAATGCAAATATCAAATTTGCAGAGAAAAATACCCTTATGTCGAACGGCGTCGATCGTCTGCCAATTTAAAAAATGACGTCACAATAGATTAGATTGCACACAAGTACGGCGGCGTAGGCAGGATTCACCGGTCTCGACCGGAAACCGACTGTGTCGGCTGTTGCTAAGGACAGAGTGACAGATTTAAATCTTGAGTTCAAAGGTAACCAGAAAGACACGTCCTGCTTTGCAGGCCCAGTATCTACTGGTTCTTTGAACTTCGACATGTTTGCCGCATATCAGAGATGTCGAAAGACAAACTCACATGGCCTTTCGTAAATGCGCTATCAAATTTTAAATATGTATCGTGACATTCTAAAAAAAGGAAATTACCATAAATATGGTCCAGAGGGCGCTTTCTAACTGGTTCATTATATTTACAAACTCAGACTTTATGAAGTGAAAACATCACAGAGACTCAGAAAGAAAGTCATGATACATTATCAATCGCTTAACCATTTTTAAATCGACAGCAGATAAAGCGTTCGACTCTGCATTTGAGAAAGATATAAGTTTCATGCCACAAGACAAAGTTTTTTTTTTCAATTTTCAAACTCAGTTGCGCATGCCTCGAATGGTACCCTCTAACGTGCGCTTTAAAAAGTTCAACCGTTGTGCTTCACAGCCCTTAACCGGAAGTGACCTTCCTTTCACTCCTTCATGTTCTTACGGCCCGGAAGCTGTCGCATTCGCCATCTTTGCATGCTTGGCAAAGGTCGGCATTGTGCTGTTTCCTTGGCTTGCCTATTCGTCGATCCAGTCGGTATGGTTGCTGCATGAAGCCGTAGTACGCCTGTGTGTGCATATAAGGGTACAAAAGTAAGGATAATATAAGTGTTTCTGTGATGAAATTGTTGGACAACATTGTTTTGCAATTATGTAAGCATCTATTTTGTTCATTCATGGTACACAGTGACTTCATCACTAGCATATGGGTATGTAAATACGTACCATGTGAAGTCTCGGTTACCCGGCCCGCACTTGGGGGGGGGGGGGGCTCTCTTCCGGTCGCCCAAGTGCAGTCTGGGTAATAGAGACTATACTATGTGCTGTTCGAGTGGCGTTACTGAATAAAGATGTTAGCGTTCGGTTCAAAGGAACAAGACCTCTCTGTGTTTGATTTTTCCTTTCGTTAGGTGCAAGAATACGACAGCCTCGTACATGGCAAATGTAATGTTTGGCATTTACTGTAAATGAATATCGTTAGAGTGAGCAAATTTCAATAACGCTCACTCTGTTACGAAGACACAGCGGTCGGAAGATCTGAGTGACAAAAAACTATAGATTTGGGGTTCGGCCCTGACAGTTTCGTATTGCCCTTGCTTTTGTTACTTAGTTGTAATCCTGGCCGGCTGAAAGCTGCGCTTCTTTTCACCCTTCTCGCAGACACCGTATTGGCGCGAAGACACCATATTGGCGGGAATTTCTGCACAGAACTTCAATCCAAGTGTTTTGATTTTCTCGTGAAGAAAATTGGCAGTTATCTTGATAAACAATTAGCTTCCTGCATCGCAATTTGAAAAAGAAAAAAACTGATACATGATGTTGAATTTCATATCGCCTACAAACCACTGGATCCCCGAAACCGAAACTAGTCTTTAAGAATTGAAGGTCTGTGCCATTTTTGAAGGTGTGTCCGACATCCCGATTAAAAGTAGGTGCAAATTCTATTGTATGAGATACCAACCTGTCCAACTCTGTTATAGACGTTTGTTAGCACTTTCTGCACCTCCTCTGGGTACCACATGGCGAACTCGTAGTTTCCCGTCTTGCATCGCTGGCACTGCTGCCCGTAGAGCTTAAACTGCAAGAAACCCTCGCCGACCGAGTGGTTGAAGTGGAACCAGAAGACGATCCGGCCTTTCATGGACGTCCAGCCATGGCCACACGTCTGTGGAGAACGCAGTGTCAAAAGAGTAACGGTCAGCCTTAGACTTGTTCTAGTCTGCGCACTTATTCAAACATTTCGTACTGGAGTAAAGCTGGGGAAGAAATCTCGACAGATCCAGACTTTTTTTGCTGCAAGGTGCTTGAACAACTAATTCAATTCGACGTGTATTGAATCAAGAATAGGCAATAATATTGTCCAAAACGAAAGAATTTTGGACTAGTATTCCCTTATCGACGACAAGATTGAATAATACTCAAATATAGGAGTCATTTTAATCTAGTCATTTCGGTCATTTCGACGTGATTTGGGAAGAAGAACAAGAGACTATTTTGAAGACAAAACAAAAGCAATGTAAAAGACACCAAGAGTCACCACTGATGGAGCTGTTAAATACAGATAAGCAGACACATAGGATCATAGTTATACTGATTATTTCTGACTGTTAGATTGGTGATTCTGTTTGCTTCATGATCACCTATTATTGTCAAAACACTTCACATTTCGCCATATGACGGGAATGGTGGGTGATGTGACCTTTGACCTTACCTGGCAGCAAAATCTGACTTTGGCACTGTCTTTGAATCGTCGCCACTTGGGACTGGGCTGCCTGGCCGTCGGCGAAATGTACCAGGCGTGTGGGGAATAGTTGACGAAGAGTCTGTTGAACTCGCCACGCCACAGCGCCTCGATTCTGTCAAAGAAGCAAAGGAACGCATTTGTTAGAACTTACTACAATTATAATAAAAGTTACTGTACGCTCGCTTAAAGGGCGCTCAAAAGTCGCTAGGGATCCCTACGACCGAAATAAACACTGTATCCAAGCTACGTTGGCGATTGATGAAAGTTTAAACATGTTTGTCTTAAATGTACATTGTAAAATTTAAATGTTGCAGCTATTTTGACACGATGCATCTATATATAGTGCATGAAATACAATGTTTGTAAACAAGAAAGTTGCACATGCGCAGTTCCGACGACCACTTCCCTTTAAAGAAATGAAGAGGATGGTTAATCATTGTTGGGTTGTGTTCAGGATCTTGAGAAAGCCTACTTTGGTGAGAATTTAATGGGAGTGATATTTCCGTGAAGTTCAATGAAATAATAGTTTGTTTGAAAAGATTATCTATCGCTTTCAATCATTTAAAATAGGATTTTGGCGGGAAAACTGTCTCAAATCGGTAAATCGCAGGATGGAAATGTTACAGATTGTCTTTACGGAGACTGTCTCTGGTATAGGTAGAATAAGCTGTTACACGGTGCAGCTGGAAGGAATAATTGTAATCCTAGAAGGAATGATGTCATCTAGAATACAGGGAGAAGTATTTTCTTTATGTTCAAAGCAAAAACGAAATATTCAGAAAGATGGGACCGACAGATAAACAGGGACTCTCAGGGGCAGCCAATGCAGCTGTTTGTGTGAAAAGGTGTTCACCCCTGACACTGTGACAGATAGATACTTTTGTACTCCAGCACTGGATACGAGGGGCGACATAGTGTCGGGACTGCCATTTCCAATGTGGCTCGTAATAAAGAAAAACAATACTCTCTACCCCCATAGATAACCCCATGGTCATGGTAGGTTTCTGTTCTGCATTACTTGTTATCAATATTGTGAGAAGTAGTTGTATGGTGAGGCTGAACTTTATTATTTAAGTTAGGATTGCCTCCCAAGTGAAAATTTATATTCTAGAATTGGCAGGAGCTGGCAGCATTGGCATGTTCTTTTTGTTTGAGAAAAGTATGGATATGTACAAGTCGCAAACACGATTATACTGAGACGTGCATACAGTTCAAAATGTGATAAAACTTTGAGTCGTACGCTCAGTAAAATGTGTCTCGTGTGCAACAAAGGTGCAGGGCGAACAGCGCCATCTACGCTATTGGCGTGCGCGCGACGATTCTGTAATGAAACGAGGTACACAACAGCTTCCTAGCATTTCTCATTTTTACTTCAGACATGGAAGAGTTTTTAGTTAAGCCTGTTTTCCTTAGACTTAGTTTGAAAATAAACTAAATTCTTGGCGTTCACCTGAATGCGCACATGCGTTTTCTGTTTCAGTGCATGCGTGGGTGGGTGACAAAAAACGATGCGTTTCTTTTCCTTTCGTTTTAATCAATAAGACCCTTTCGTCCAGATCCAAGACGCCCGCCCACGGGAGATTGTAAACTATACTCGCCAAGTACTTCCAACAGTTCGTCGGCCGTCTTTCTCCTGGCACTGAATACACTGTGATAGAATGAAGTTGCTTGACAAAAATGCATTATCTCGCTGACTGGTGAATACATCACATTGACATTTAAAAGAGATATTTCGCCAAGACAGCGCCGCGTTTCTATTTTAGACATCGAGTTAACTGCGAATTTACAACTTTTGACCCAAACTGACGCCGTTTTTTGGTATTTAAGTCTAATTAGTAGTTTAATACTAAATGTCTATAGTCCATTTATGTACTTATGTAGTAATATGTAAACATGCAAACGATAAACTCCGAGGGTCATATAACGCTTTTTTAGGACTTGTCTAAATTCACCCCCATGAAATCACTGCATGGGATTATGGATAGGGCTGGACTAAGACCAGTGCCATCCTGCTGTAAAACACACAGTTACAAAAAACTATTAAAGGCAACGCTACGTAACTATCTCTCGATCAAATCGTTTGCTTTACTTTTTGTGTGATTTTCAATCACGTCCAGAAAGAGCATTCAGGGGACATGGTACTGGTATCGTGGTACTACTATACGCGAACACATAAGCTTACATCATTTCAGAACACGAATTACATTTTGATTATCGACGACAATCGAGTTACGCACGCGTGACCCAGTATTTACACATTACAGAACGGATGACTTTCAAATGTATGAACACCAAGAGCGAATCGTTTCCACTTATAGGGGGAAATCGTGGCCATGGGCATACGAATATGTATCTTTGTATGTAATTGCATGCCAAAGACGGTCATTTATGAAAATAATTTGAGTCCGCGACTATTTCTTGTTTGCATTCATGTATTAAGGATATTTTCTTTAAAGGGATTTTTGACGCAGTTTTGTGTGAACTTGAAATATGGCAGGCAGTACGTTATCAATGACAGTGTAAAAGAATCGAAGGCTAGACGAATGTTACAGTGTCAAAAATTGGCTGTTAAAATCACGTGTACCACAAGTGGGCGGGTTCAGGTGGTGAAAAAGTGCGTATATGTCGAACACTGGCTGGTATTTTTGTACTGTAGTCGTCCTTTATGCACGCTGTCCGATTTTTTAGAAATCGTCTGTTACAGTGTGACCCGTTTCCTTCGCTTTTAGAAGAAATTATATATAATAAAATGTGTGTGTCTCTCTCTCTCTCTCTCTCTCTCATATGATCAAATGACGGCAGCACACTTTCTCTCTATCTATTTATTTTGGAGATGAAATCCTCATGATGTTCTTTCAAAATATCAGTGCTTGTGCCAGCAATTAAAGCAATTAAAACCTGATAATCTATGTCATACATGTAGGTGGCGCTGTTTCGTAAGGACACATATAGTGGGCACCCTCCCCACTTATTCTGTGTACAGAACCCACTTCAACACCTGTCGGCCTCATTTCTACGTTTCCTGACAGTTTCATTAATGTTTCACTCCCCTTGTTTGTCGTCGGCCCCCTTCTTCAAACAAACGCTGTTTTCACATGACTGGGTTGGCAAACTCCTGGTCACTTTCCCGTCACACAGCCATCGTTACCGCCCAGTCGGTATTATTTGCTTTCACACGGCATCCGACAGATTTGGTCTACCTGTGCAGCATCGGCCACATTCGTTTTGGTCCGTCTGTCGAGATGTTAAACCCTGAGTAGCTTGTATTAAGCAGAGAGGCCTTGTCCTGAAACGACTGACTGGTCGCACCGACCTACTTTACTCCACGATCCGTAGTTCTACCGACCCGAATACGTCAATACTGTCACTCAATTTAATCAGTTTTTCCCAATTGAAACGTACTTTTATGTTACATGTAATAAGTTTTATTTGTATTATGTTATGAAGAGAAACATCTATACACCTTCAACAGGAAAGTGTCCCGCGTGAAGGGCATTATGGGAAAATATTTGTTTGCACGAGCAACATACCACAGTGTGGATTTTGACTGTGTGATCCTATGTCAATGTAATTTATGATATATGTAGACACGACCGAATACTGTGTGTACCTATGTGGTCACCTTGAAGACACGGCACAACACGGCACAGCAACTTTAATAAAGTGAATTATGTGTTTAAAGGCTACAATGTCTCTGCAATTTGGCCACGTATGGCATATGTGGTCATAGGTCAACACAATCGCAACGAAGCAAGAAGAGTCGCACTGATGATAATCCGCTCTGAATGTATGGCCGAATGCTCTGGGTGTGAAATGTTGGTCTTTAAAAACCAGATATGAATTCAATGATTGTCGACTATATTTTATATCATCACTTTTTTATAATCAAAAACTTTCTCTTTGCTAAAACTGTGGTCAGCGCAGATTAGAAATTGTCATCGCTTATTTTGCCTTTTTTCAACTAGTCGAGTTTAAGATATTTTTTCAACTTTTCTAGTTTGCTGATCGATGATCTGACCTTAACAATAATACGAAAATAGTTAAAATGACATAAAAAGACGACTACTATGGCCCAATGTGACCCTCTGAATTTTGGTTTGGTTTGCCATCAATAATATGAAACAATTGTACACAAACTGATGTGTTTGCGAGGCGAATGCATTGGTATTTCAAGATACTTCTTGTGTTCTGGGCTAAAAATGATGAAAGCATTCTAAAACCTTCAAAGCTGTTGTCCCTTTATTATGAAAGTAAGCGTTTTCATCAATGGCACTGTAACTCTTTAGAACACTACCATGGTTAAATTGAACAGAATACGGTATACGGTACCGGTGTTGCCGCCCACCAAATTTTGTATGGGGAGACCGTTGTAATGCACAAATGATGTGTGGCTCTTTCGAAAAATGATAGTTCTCAAAGCTTATATGCTATGATTTCTTTTTAAATTGAAATATTGGTGACAATGATCAAATATCGTCCACCATTCCAAAGTGACCCTCTCCCCTCACACGGTGCAAAAGGAACTCGATCAGCGGCCTCGTTGGCGTTTGTGAGATGGGTGGTAATTTTGAACATAATCTCACGTGCGTCCCTTGTTGAAATTCTATGGCATTCCATTGGGACGATTTTGGTCCAAAACTAACCCTATGTCGTGCAAGTGGGATAAATTCGGGCTCCGGTTACCCATAAAAAAGCAGAAATAAAAACAACTTGGTATGGCCGAGTTGGCCATAGCCATCATTGAAGCCGAGCGCGATTGTAGTCACGGGACTCGTGAGCTTGTGTCACGTGCATTTCGCCCGAACATTTGTGTTTGAAACAATTTAGTAAGAGCTTGCCATCGCTGTCTCTTCTTAAACGAGTACTCTTTCCGAAAAAGTGTTGATGCATTAGCCGCTACAACCATCCAGCACGGTTCTTCGCCTTGTCAAAATAGCGTCACAGTCACTCACAATTCGATAAATACAACACCAACGAAAACCCAAGCTGCTGCGTTATCATATATACATACGTTTCTGTGTATGTCCGGGTCAGCAGTGATTCCGAAGAAAATTTTGATATCATTTCACAACAAATTTAAAATTAAGTATCCGTATAATTTATTAGTGCTTTGATACCTGCAAATCGGACGCGTCGTCACTGATATTTTTAGCTTTTGAAAATAGTGAAGTTGGTGTCTTTATTGGACCAGTTCATGATTTATCAATAGCAGCAAATAAAACATGTCAGGTTGTTCCACGGTTCATAGAATTTTGACGTTTAGTTCCACCGAACAGCTCATTATAAAATCACAAGCTGTCTCCTATCATTGAAACCATCTTGAGCGTTGAATAGGCGAACAATTACGAAAATAGCAACGCAGCGAATATCGTGATGTGGGGAAAGAAGGACTTCCCATATTTGTTGTAGTACATATTGACTCTTTTCATTGAGAGATAATGAAATGATGATCTTTGACATTGCACAAATCAATATTGTCCACGGTTGATATATTACTCGGTGTTGTATGCGAGTGGCTTCCACAAAATGGCTGCGAGGAATCACGTGATAGCTGGTCCAAGCGGGCCGCCTTGAAACTGCATGTGGTAAGCCGCTACGTTTGTTGAACAGCACATGCGTGTCGCTGGCACTGTCCCTTTTTGTTTCGGTCGCCTGCCTTGTTCACGATACTGAAAAAATACATATTTGCATCTTTTCGTCTGTCATAATTCAGTTATGTGGGAGTTAAAATCGTCATTTTTTCATGGGATTCTTTCGCACTTTCAAACTTTTGCCGTTCACTACAGGGGAGGAGGTTGAGTGCGAGGTCAAGCGCGATGGGTGCAATGCTGTTGTTTTACAAACCCACGACCCCTGAGCTCTCTGAGGGTAAATGTTACACTGTTTAAGTTCTATGAAGGAGAGTGTGCTGTGCTATCATGTCCCAAATGAGGGGTAGCCATGCAAAAGTTTTGGATAAGATTTAACTTAACTCTTGGATTGAAATTCAAGACGGCCGAAAATCGGTGTTCGTGGTCGGCCCATCTTTGTTCCTTTACATTTTCGAATGCAGCCCTAAGAGTTTAAATATGGCAGAAATGATACAAAGCAGAGGAATTTGTCTTTTAAACATCCGTCTTCAAGGTGTATATTACGTAAGGCTAGCGGTCATTCAGGTTCCCACAGGCCATTGCGGTATCTTCGACCCTCACTTTTTTGTATCGTTTATATAAACTCGTTCGCAGCCGAGTTGTGTTGTGTCTGTTTAGCTGAAATTTGCATGTTTTCGTATCTTAATTCATTTTTTTTTCTACTTTGTTCCACTTCTGTACTCGTTACGTGCAGCTCACGTGGTGATCGTTTATAAAAACTAATTTAAATAATAATTATTATTGCGTTCGTCCGAGGTCAGTGGTGTCGAGTACTCGAGTCACGATAGCAATTCACCTCAGAAGTGTTCTCCAACTTCCACGTCAACAGGTAAAAATAAACCATCGTGACAATGATATCGTGTGGCATCTGCCGATATCTTCTTCCCGCTTGTCAATTTCGAGTAATTTTAACAAAAAAAAGACTTCGCGGAGTTTCTGGCGCCTTCTGCTTTTTTCCAACCAAGCAGCCCAATTAGTTATGCAAATCCTTGTAATGCACCTATTTCAGGTCAAAAAACCGGTGATCCGAACAAGGAAATAGAGAAGCCGTGGTCTTCTTTGTACTTGTTTTGACATAAAAAAGACGTCCGGCTCTAGTTCCTGGTTCAAAACCTTTGGAACTTTTTCTTTCTGTGACAATAGGTGACACCAGGTAATAGGACCATCGTCCCGCGCAAACGGTTATGACGTCATCACTTTCACTGTTTCTTAAAGATTCATTGGTTGTAACTTTTGACATATTTTCCATTAACTTTGTTCTGCTTGTGAAATACAGCGTTTTGTCAAAATGTCTTTAAGAGTATACAACCTGAATGTCTGTAATACTCGATGACACTGTCCGGGCTAGATTTAGATTGCCAAAAGTGACATTGCATATCGAATACAATTCGCTGTGTTTGTAGTTTTTTCGGAGAAGTTCATACTTTGGGAAGACGTGGAGCAAAATTCCTTTGCTTTCCAGGTCAAAAATAATGAAGATATTATCGGGAGTTGCAGCTATTGTTCCTTTAAGACTACATGTATATTATTCTTCGAAATACGATTTGACGCTGACATATCAAAATATCTCACTCACAAGACAGACAACTGCCGTGCAAAGGAAAACCTAATAAGCTTAAGTTTGTCCATAATTTTTGTTCGTCAATTAAAGAAAATGGTGAGGATTCTGCCTCATATTGGTCAACTATGAATATGATTCTGGGTTTATAAACGGAAATGATGGCTTGAACTTTTAATGATATTTTCAATTTTTGTTCTGCGTAACGAATACTTAGTATATTGAAATACAAACAGTATTCGCTTTGCCAACACGATTCATTGTCAACAAATTTGCAATGTTAGGCTGCATTCACAAACGCCTTTGGAGGGGGAGATTTCAGAGGGGGGGGGGGCTTGAAAAAAATTACAGCATACCAGGGCGATCTGGAAAAGAAACTGACATTACAAATGGAGGACTTGAAAATTTATTGAATATCAAATTCCTTTTCAAATACCTTCTGGCACACTTTCGTTCCTGATATTTCCATTTTTGGCGCGCCCTTTGGGCGCAAGTTTTAGGATATGTTAAACTATTTATTGATGATCCAAACAGCCACCTTGAGGCAAAGGATTTAGGTTGTCATGGTTTCTACTTACCTATCTCCTCGGTTGTGAAAAACTTTCTTCTATAATGACTACACATTTCAACTTTACCTTTCAATAGCAATTTGGGAGATAACTTATTTGATAACATTCTCAATTTGACAATACACTGGATCTTGGTCAATGTCAAACGTTCATGTCGCCGTATGTACATTTCTGTTTGTTTGAGGTATAGAATAAAAAATATTTAGAATAGTGCATAGTGTCATCAATAACAACTGGAAGCTTCAGGTCAAACAACCTTTGAATAACAATTTGGGAGATGATAACCTATGTGTTATTTGTAGTTTCCTCATAGCCTACAATGTATAGTGAATCGACATTATCAGTGAAATTCCAAAATCAAATTTCTTGTACACACATGCATTTGTAACCACCTTATTCTAATCGAGTGCATTAATATCAAATATCAAACGTCTGTAAATACAAAGATTAAGCTAGTTTTGTATCGTAAAAAATATCCATAGTTTCCTCATAGACTTCAATAGTGGATCAACATTTCGGTGAAATTTCAAAATAAAATTTCATGCACACACATGGACTTGTAACTACCCTAGTCTAATCAATAATATCAATATCAATTAATATCAATAATCAAGCATACATAAATACACATATTTACCGAGTTTTGTATTGTAAAAAAATAATTCTTAGTTTTGTGATAGACTCCCAATCATATTATAGTGGATCAACATTTTCGGGGAAATTCCAAAATCAACTTCCTTGCACACATATGCTCATGTAACTACTTTCTTCTAATCAAATACAATTATGTCAATTATTCAGGGTCCATATATGCACAAATATTGCAAGTTTTAAATTGGGAAAAAATTATTCACAGTTTTGTCATTTTGGATCAACATGTTCGGCGAGATTCCAAAATAAAATTTCTTGTACACATGTGCAGTTGTGAACAACCCATACTAATCAGATACATTTATATCAGTTATGATATTACGATGCCCTGCCGGTCGCATTTTGATTGGTCGAGCTGAACCACAAGACTGACCACAAATACACATTAATGGTTTGTTTACATGCCCGTGAATATGAATAATAAGATTAACAACTCAAAGTATCGTAACTTTACAGCTGAAACGTAAATCATAATCAATCACAAAATAAAATGGAGCACTTGTGCGCCAAGTTGAGATACTTTTTTTCTGAAAACATCTCCGAATTTGCCAAATTTTTACAGCGCGAATGACATTGTGTCGCATATTGCTCAGTTCGGGGCCCAGGTGTCGTTCGCTATTGAAATTTTCCCAAATTTTGACGGTTTTCTTGGGTTCGTTGATAATATAATGGAAATAACAGACTCCGCCCTGACCATTAACGTTTATTTATGAGCGCGGGCTCGAGGAAAGCCAAAATTAACGGGCTCGGCTTGCGCGTCGCCCGTTATTTCTTTATTAAAGGTCTATAGATGAATAGATATTGCTAGTTTTAGATTGGAAAAAGCACGTTCATAGTTTCATCATAGACTACCATGTACAGTGAATCAACATTATAGTGGAAATCCGAAAATCCAATTTTTTGTACACACATTCACTTTTTACCCGCTACTTCAAGCAAAGTACATTTACATGAATGATCACACACTTATAAATGTAGAGATATGGCGTGTTTTTATGAGAAAATGTTAGTAGTTTGCCCGATAGACTCCTATGTTTTACGATTTGATATTTTTGGACGAGGCACTATATCGGTCACATTTTGCCTTCCTTTAAGGGGGGCTTCAAAATTGTAGCAAGTCAGAAGGGGGAGTTGAACACATTGCGAGTTTGTTAGGAGGGGTATTTGAAAAAATCTGAGAACTCTTTTTTGGAATCTCCCCCACTCCCTCCCCCTCCAGTGGTGTTTGTGAATGCAGCCTTAC
The DNA here is from genome assembly GCA_001465055.1 of Ptychodera flava. NCBI lineage: Eukaryota > Metazoa > Hemichordata > Enteropneusta > Ptychoderidae > Ptychodera > Ptychodera flava. Next base: position 268,676 of record LD347710.1, read on the forward strand.
TGTTCACGAATAAATTCTTGTCCCGTTGTTAATGCAGTTGTAAACAATAACATCGGATAAGTAAACGCAAGCAGACTCTATTGAAAAATTAAATTCTTGACATTTTTAACGTCTGAACCTTTTCTCTCTGCAGGTCTTCTGAACTTAGGTAAATTTACATGATTAAACCTTTATATTGACGGTTCCTTGTGTTTTTCCTTTGCCCATGGCGTATTTTCGGATGGCATCAAAAAGAGTCACTGGCAGTCAATTTCGTTTTGCCTTCGCGATGTTTTGTCCAGACTCAATGTCGAATGGATAGCATTGACGGTAAGTCAGCCAAAAGTCGTGTCTTCGCGTCACTTCCTTGTTCAACGGAGTCGATGAGCTGGTATCTCACTAGGCCCGCCAGACAATTCGAAGTTTTATTCGTGGGAAATCATTACACTTCCCTCTTATTTTTAATCGCTAACCCAAAAAATCGGTTAATTTCAGATTTGGTGGCTCAGATTTCCGACTCGTTCGTCGACTGATTCACAACGCTCTAATTTAAAAACACATCAATACATTGCAACGAGTCTTTCCCCTTCGTCCGGAGACAGAATTTTGTTATTTGGGCCGGGAAAATACCAGCCGCAGTCTTAACGCTGTCGTCTGGGCGGGAAGGCTGTTTTTATGCCGTTTCGGTGCGTGTCTATACTATTTATACCTTCGTTTGAGGGCCTACTCATTTGTTCGAAGACAACAGGAACCATTAATTTCATACATGACAATGTCAAGTTTCGAAGAACTTGGTAGATGTTGATGTAATCATCGTTATCAGCAATGCGCAGGACGAAGACATGCATCATGTATTTGTTTACGGCACTGTTTACACCAGTAATTCATATTGGGGATCGGCGAGAATGAGTATCCTTACGGCGAAAGCAGATTATACTAAAACCATGGGTTTAGGTATATTCATGGCCCTTTAAAATCTATATGGACTACAGTGATACGGGTTGATCTGTGTTTAAATGTATTGTACAGGACCTAGCAAGATGTGCAAATTGAATTCCATACAAGGAAGTTTGTTCCGGGGTCGTAATAATTTCTCCTTTTCCTTGACAAAGGAGATGAACAATGTTTGGAATTCGGCATTTCTTCCCCATCGAAACTTGTCACAGAATTTATGCTTGTTTTTTTCGCAAATTTATTGTTTGGCTACGTGCAAGAAATATTAGCCCGCAAACGACAACTTTCAGCGATCTAGCAGATATTGACAAAAGGAGAACTAAGCTCCACAGATTTCTTTATGTTGTCTCGATCTCAGAATATGTAACTTCATAAGCATGACTCAACCACGTATGACCTTGAGTGACCTTGGTATACGCTGCACCCAGTCAATGGCCCATGGTGCTAACGCTGCTGGCTAATCAGGGAAGTTGGTCAATTTTCACACAGCGGAAACTGGGAAGCATAATGGAAAATACTTCCAAGGACAAAGACCTTTCCATGAAAAAGGGAAAAGTGAGTCACTACGTCTGGAGGGCGTTCCAGTGCAAATTTCCTTGTGGTACCCGTAACAATATATCATCGAAGTGGTAATTAAAGGCGACTTGATTACGGTTTACAATGATAATCTTCCACAGTTTTGGTTGAAATTTGAGAAACATGACTTCAAATATTGTTTCTATTTTCTTGGCATGTACGTTAAAGGACATCTATATGAAAGTATATGAAAGTGTATTTATGCACCAGCAGATGAAAAGACAGTTCTCTGAGATGAGAAATTTATAAGGTCCTAAAGCCCAGGTATATCTGTGAATGTACAGGAAAGTTTATAAAAATGCCTTTCGGCCCGGAAAGAAACCAATAACAAATGTGTCACTTTGGAAAATAAATCAATCATTCATATTTCTTCCTGGTTCTTGTTCCGCTAGAATCAGCAAATTCGTCACTTGTGTGTTTGTTTTTTGCTCCTTTCACAGATTCGGAAAGACCTTGTGAGTGGTTCGGACACGTCCAGGCACCCTATCCAAGTTCGAGATCGAGGTACTTGGTAACAAACGTTCTTCTGAAATAAAACTTCCCTGGACTCTACGCATGACAAATTTTTCCTACGAAAGACTCCATTGTTTAGCCCAGATTGCTCACAATCTGCACGTGATCGCAACGGAAAAATACCGCCCCACGAGTTCCCAACGTTGCCGTTTCATTTTAACCCTTTGAATACCAAAGTAAATTTTCGTCATCTTTAGAAAATATACAGGAAAATTCATAAAAATTGCTAAAAATGTTGCACTAAACTTTTGGCGGGAACAATTAAGCACTCAAGGGCTTAACTTGCATCAAGGCCATAGAAGTGCCACTGGCAATGTCCAGGTTTCGTTCTTTCGCTCTGTCCGTAAACAAAATTCTACGTTCTGCAATATCATTGCGGGTCTTTGTTTTGAAATTACCAATAAGTGACTGCATGTAGCGGCCATTCCCCTTTTTCAAGATGCCTTTATAGCTCATTTTTTGTCTGTTTTATTTGTTTATTTGGGGGGCTGCGTTCAATATGTCCAATTTTGTCCAATCTCGGGTAACAACAGTAATAGACTATAACTTGATGTGTGTACAATGAGCTTCATGGTCCATTAATAAGTTTAACACATGTTTTATTTGGTATAAAGGGAGGAAACGAAGATTCAAGGACTCAACATAATGTGACTAGAATACCGATTGAAGCGCAGCTCTGCAGCAGCATAAATAGCACTGATTCATTCGAATCAGGAATTTCCTTAATCCAAAATCAAAATGTCAGATCCAAAGGTAGATACTGTTATGGACTATGAACTCCGCGGGGCCGTAAAATGGTTATTGCTAGTGGCAGTTTGCGCCAGATGGGACTGGACGGTCAACTGCGCCGTGGTCGTGAGCGTGTTTCTGTGCGTCAGCCAGTGTGCACCAGTTTGCATTTTTGGCTTGAGATTGACGCTAACGACACACTTTCTGAGTCTCAACACGACTTTTGAATCAGAACTATGCTCACAAGGAAATCGGAAAACTATATTTGAAATTTTCAACATACTGTATTGGATATCCTGTGCGTTGTACGATAAGTCGAATCTCCTCTCGACTTAGTTCTCCCAAAAACAAGCAGTATAAATACCAGCTTGACCGATTAGTGCTAAAATTTACTGCTATATCTTTGGAAATTGCCCTCTTCCCAATAGCCCTGGTAAACATATCACTAGGAGAAATCTGTGCATAAAATGTATTTCGCCTTGTTACTTTTTGTCTAATCGTTTCGTCTTTGAAGAAAATATTGCATGACTACTCATCAGTATCTGCATATTTTGTTCTGATGGTCATGTTGTTGTTTGGTTTGGTCGACCTTGTAGCTTGTCGATTGTTGGAAGTTGGAGCACCAACTGTTTCCTCATATTTTACGGCACTGGTGTTAGATTAGGGTCAATATAAATGTCGGCTCGATGAAACACGCAGCATTCCAGCACACGATTGTGGTCGAGCGGTAACGAATACATGCGACAGGTCACGTGGTTAGAATTTTGATGGTACTTGTCAGTAGCCAATACGAGTCGTCTGCCTTGTTTTATAGTCGCTAAAAATTCATGTTGCAAGTTGCGACCTTTGACCCCTCAGGTGCAGCCAACGGAGCTATTCATCGAAAAAGCTATTCCAGGAGCAATTTTTGAGGGCAGGGGAAATTTTAATTTTGCTAGGGCAGGGGACATGTATTTAGGTGGTAGGGGAGCAAATTTTAGTTTTTTTGTAGGGCAGGGTGGATATCGGTTGATTGTCATGGGAACAGGGCTTGGCGAAAAACTTTTTGAGGGGAATTGTTTTCAGGGCAGGGGAAATTGGCAAGTTTTTTTCCGCCACAGGGCGAGGGAGCTTCAAAAATTCACAGTGGGGAGGGGGAACAGGCAAAAAAAAGTGGGGAGTGGGTAAAAATGAAGTTTGAGTGTGGGAGGGTAAGTCGAAAAATGTTCTGTGAGAGGGCAAATTATGAACAGCTAGTTAATTACCCTCTTGACTTAAAATTAGTCAATTCACATTATTTGTCATGCACAATATATCTTATCATAGTAAGGACCTTTTTAAAAGTGCATTGTTCGTTGGCTGCACCTGACCCCTGTCAGATGAATTTCAGGTAACCGTTAGGTGAAGTTTGACATGCCTGATTAAGTTGTAATTTCTCTTTTATTGTCGTGACAGAAGAGTCCTTTTACAGTGTCAAAGCGCAAAAGAAGGCATTATATTTTTCGTGAAAGAAAGTTCCCCTCGCGCGAGAATAGACATACATCTCTCTGCCAACCAAATATTCGATAATCGAATAGTGTGCACGTTTATACAGAAAGGATATAGCGTCAATACAATATTTTTGGCGGGAGTTTAATTTGAAATATTTTCGTTCAAAGCTTTGAATTTTGATGTATTCACACTGGTTTGTTTTTTTGCATGTGAAAAAACACTTTCTTCTCCTACTGCCAAAATCATGCGGAAATTCCTCGTATCCCACATGTCAATAAATATAATTGCACGGTGTTAGTGCTGACCAAATAGGCCACATTAAAGGGATATAGTCGTCGGAACTGCGGCTGTGCGAGTTTCTTGTTTACAAACAATATATTTCGTGCACGATATCAGGATGCACCTCATCATCATAGCTGCAACATTAAAATTATACGATGATAGATTATGACAGACATGTTTTAACTGTCATCAATCACCATTGTGCCTTGGATACATTGTTGCCATGGCTCGTATGGGTCCCATACGACCCTGAGCGCAGTTCCGACGACTAGGCCTATATCCCTGTTCGAACAAGAATTCGCGATGTTGAGCATACAAAGCTGATGCCAAATGTGGGTGGAAAAATAAGAATGCCTTTATTTGCTAGAAAAAAATAAAGAAAAACATCTATCAGTAGTTACATCAATTATCTCAGTTATCGTTATTGCTACGTGCGAGGGCCATTCTCGCCTCTCTCGAACTTGCCAAGAATATCATTTGACAACTTAGTTTTAAAAATATCAGAACAAGGAAATAATAGCTTAAGTCTTTACTGCCTTCCTCCGGAACCACCGAGAAGAAATGGCCAATTATATCGACTTAGTAAAATCCAGGTGTCAAATATGAAATGAATCATCTCGCAGATGAAGTGTTCACCCAACAATGCTACGACGCCACGCCTCTTTGACGTCATGAGTGACAGATGCATTAATCGAGAGAGAAAAATTACCTGTTGCTCAAAGCGTTAGAGCTATATGAATTTCCATGAATTTTTCACCCGCTAAAGTTTTTGATGCCTCCAATCTTCTGACACGGCGTATTGGGATAGACAACTTCTGTTCTACATAGAGACACTTTTCGTCCCATGTTTCGCACATTTCTAAACTTTTCCATTGAAAATACATTCTATGGTTCTCGAGAGCCTTCCATACAAGTCTCCAGAGGCTCTGTTACTACCTCGGTCTTTTAGGAGCTTTCATTCCCCCCCACACACTAAATGAAATGGTTCAACCCTATAGCTCATTATCTGGTCTGAGCTCTGACAGAATCACCATTCTGCAAGAAAAAAAAAACAATAGAATTCGAGTCTTGGTAGTAGAGGAGGCTATAAGGTGTTCCCTTGAGGTCAGAGGTCGACCTTAACTCGAAAATAACTGTTTTGGTAGATATATGACGGATCAACGCGGCCCTTCACAAAACGAGACAATACAGCCTGCTGTGGAGAATATAATTCCTGGACAAGAAAGGGTATCCGTGGGACTGATTTTTCAATACCACCCGCGCGACCTCTGTTCCTTTTCTTGTCTATGATACACGACTGCCCTAGTCAGTGACGTGTGACTCACTCCGTACCTAGTACCACTGTCACTCATTTGTAACTACATAGACGACGTTCACACGCTCAGAATCCGTATGAAGGTAAAAAGTAAAAAGGGACTTGCTGACGCTCGCACGCGTCGAGAATAAAAAAATAAACGACAAACTGACAGTGAGCAGCACACAACTGAAGACGTGCATGTCATTTAATGGTTAACTGATACGTATGCGCACCGTGCTGTCGTTCAGAGTTGTGAAGTTATCGGCGCCAACTTGCTGCCTGTCTGAGAATGACCCCTGTGCGTAAACATTCCTGTTCCTTTTTTTAAGTTCGTTGTTGTATCTTTGGAGCGAAAAACTTAAAATAACCGAACAAATGACGCCACCACGACATTTTTGTGAGAAATCTGGGACGAAAAACAAATCAATTGCCAAGGATGATTTCATCGTTTTCGGTACATCCTGGGTACCAGCGTTTGACGACTGTACATGGATGCATACAAGGAAGATGCGAGCCGTGTGAACTTTGACATGTACAGCTCCGCATCCCATAATGTTTTAACAACACAATGACTTACAACAAATTGATGTGACCTCTTGACAGCAAGGTATACTTTCCTCTTTTTATGTGTCACCAATCTTGGTGACAAAGTCACAAATGTTTATTGTCCACTTGTCCCGTGGCTAAAAGTAATACTTCGACCTCGGTCGAAAACGACTGTCGCAAAGTCGCCATTTAGGCCTAAACGGTTTGCCTTTGGTCACATTCTCAAAGCAATTATCGTCCCAACTTAAACAAATAGTGTTCCCCTTACTTGAGGGCCATCACATTCTAATAACGTCTGCCCTTTTTACTTTATTCAATACTTAAGACAGAGATTAAAGCGAATCCATTTGCGTCCAATTAAAGTTGATGTATATAACATCGCTGCATTTTCCGTGTTCTCGTTTTCATGAAAAACAAAAGACACCCCTTTTAGGGAGCAATCGTTTTAAACGGGGAGGGTGGAATTGAAGCTTCAAATGAAATGAAAAGAGCAACCCCCTCTGAAACTAAATTTCTAAAATTTGACAACCCCCCCTTTCATCAATCGTAAGATGTGAACCCCTAAATTTTCATCTGATTTGATTGATTAACCCTTTGCACTCTTAGGCCCTGGGGTGAAAACTAGTGACCCTTCAAAAGTGTTTGCAATAAATAGAGTGACCCCGCTCCAATTTTCATTCGCAAAAAACAGTGACCCTCCCCCTGCTTGTCAGAGTCCATATCAATAACATCTTAATTGAAAAATAATTTCTCATGTGACCTTTGAATTTTCAAAGAATACTTTTTGACTATTACAAATAACCACGAGTAAAATTCCAATATCACATTTGTTATTCACATCTGCTCTTTCAAACACCCTATTCTCAAGACGTATATTTATATTTATTGTTAAAAATTTATAAAAGCACAGATTTAGCTAGTTTTGTGTTGTTAAAAAAATTATTCATAGTTTCCTCATAGACTAAAATGTGAATCAACATTTCGGTGAAATTCCAAACTCAAATTTCTTGCACACACACGTACTTGTAACCACGCTAGTCTTATCACATACATTACAATCAATAATCAGGCATATAAAAATACACAGATTTAGCTTGTGTTATATTATGTTGGAAAAATATTGTTCATAGTTTCCTCATAGACTGCAATGTAAGCTTATGGTGAATCAACATTTCAATGTAATTCCTAAATCAAATTTCTTGTACACACATGCATTTATAACCACACTATTCTTACCAAGTACATTTATATCTATCATAAATGCATAGATGTTGCCAGTTTATATTGGAAAAAAAATGTTCATAGTTTTCTCTCATAGGCTTGCATCTCTAGTGTGCCAACATTTTTGGTGAAATTCTTAATTCAAATTTCTTGTACCCATATGTACTTGTAACCACCCTATTCTTACCAAGTAGATTTATACCAATTATCAAACGTCTATAAATGCACAGATATTGCTCGTTTAAAATTGGGAAAAAATGTTCATAGTTTTCTCTTACTCCAACAAAAAATAGGAGCATCTTCATGGTCCAAATATGTCATCTCATTCTGATACACAGTCACTGGCACACCATTGTCGTCTGACTAATGAATGAAGAGTAGATAGAAAATAAATTGGCTTGCTATCCATCAGTCAAAGTGACTCATCAGAACCGAGTAACACGAAAGATGCAGTTTACCTCTGTGAATTTGACAGCCAAAGTGACTCGTCAGAATAACTGATTAAAAAGCACTTGTCCCATTGGTGTTCTTAGTTATAATACAATACAGTTATATTACAATATTCATCATGATCTATATTTGTATTTTATTCTCTCTGTTCCGTCGTTATTTGTCTGTGTATCTTTGTGTGTGTAGCGGTATGTCTGATACTACTTGGCCGTCCATTTTATTTGCATCTATCCAATCCATCTCTGCCGAAGAGAGTTTACCTGAGCTCTTGAGTGCTCTATTTGTCTGCATTCCGGACTGTCGACACTATCCATTACTTTCGCTGACTTTTCTGAGCCTGCGCAAAGGCGTAAGTTGACAGAACAATCTGTTGCGTGCCGCTCATCACATACCGTGCACCGAGACAATCAGTATATATCCTCGGTATGATTACACGGGGTGCTAGAGTTGAGTAACAATCTCGTCCTTGTTTCGAATTTAGCACTGTTTCCCTTCCCATAATTCACATTTTATCGGTGAGAAGCTAATTTATTATGAATTTTACTTTCTGCATTTCAAAAGCCCCTCCCGAATGTCTCCTACCCTAGATACCAAGTATCCAAGAGGTCATGCCAAGCGAACCACGCCAGTCACGCGAATCACTTTACATATCTGAGTCAGTCAGCAGAGGTTAGCTTTCCTTGTCGTGTCCAACAAGTATCTGCAGATATCGTTTGAACGGCGCTGATTGGACAATATGAAGAGACGCGCTGTTTGTCATTTCTGTTATGTTATGTTACCGCACATCAGGATAGATCAAACTTTTTTGCGACGAATCCGTATCCCATGTCCCATTTTGTGGGAAATGTCGACAAACCGAACTAAAAATCCATTCAAAACCTTTCCGCTTACGTTCGATGAAGAAATACGGTTGGCTATATACTTTAATTGCACCGAAATTTGCATTTTGCGTTCCATTAATACGAGATTTTTAAAAGGACTATACAGCAGAACTTGGAAGTAGCGAATAGATAATGTCCGAGCATATGCACTGAACGGTCATAATGATGTCATCGTCACGAACAGCGAGGATTTCTCAATGAGCTAATGTCAGCAGTGTCCTCTTCAAGCAAGTGACGTCACGCCATTGTATGGCAGTCACAACGGAGCCAAATATTTGGAAGTATTCCAAAATTCAAGTGGTTAAAATCCTGTACTCACAAAGTTCAGACCATCATCTCAAAAAAAAAAACTGAAAAAGCAGTTCTATTTTCTAGCCTGATGCGTCCATGGATGTAAAAGGGCTGGGACGTAAAAGGGCTGAGAACGATTTTCTCAACGTTTCAACGAGTGTGGCCCGCCACCATTGAGTTCAAATCATTACGCGTCACATTGGAATATCGGGTGATAAGCACGTGACAGTTGTACCGAAAGCTTGCATGGAATCTCCATGACAAGCAATGATCAGATACATGATTGGTTATCGAAAATTGAGTCATAAAATGATAAAATGTATATTTCATCATTCTCGGTAAACACTCATTTTGCTGTTTCAAAACGCGTTTTTTTATCATTTACAATTAATACGTTGCAAAGCATGTCCTCACAATGTACGGAAATTGCAAGAGGACCGGACAAGTGTAAGCATTAGCAAAAGTTGGAAAAGTCCAATGTATAAATCGCTAAAAATGACTCACTGTAAAAATTATATGTACCTAAAGATCGATCAATACTTTAATGTAAACATCACGGAGGGGTTTACAACTGCCTATTAGTTTTGGTTGTTTACAAACCCAAGATCTCATGCCCCAGGCTACCTTGTCAGCTCCAATTTGGCGTTCTTTTCCTCGTATCTGATCAACTTACATGGGTATAATTTCCATCGTATGTGGCGTTCAAATTGTCAAAAAGTACTTTATAGATATTTCATTGTAAGAGCATTAAAGCGTCAAGGGCTTCGCGCAAAAAAATCAGGATAAAACTTCTTCGAAAATGCGGATGATTGAGGAATTTATTTGAATAAAATACTAATGCAAATGTGATTTAAAGTGCGTTGTGTTTATAAAGGTGAGCACAATTTTATTCAGATTGTCTTGCAGTAACTTTGGCGGGGAATGGCGGGTTCTTTTCGGGGAAAAGCTTGAACAAATGGCGCGAAAATTCAGAGCGAAATGAAAGGGGCGTAGCGTAATTGTATCGGCAGCGAGGCTAATGCGAACCCACATTGAGGTATCAAATGATTCGCACAAACAAAACTGTCTGGTAACCGGCACGTCTTTGGGATAGGTGTGGCGGACTTCAAATTCGATAAGGTCGGGTTCTGAAGTATGTTCATTATTGATGTCGTCGATGTAAACAACTCGACTGAATAGCTACCAACACAAAGGTGGAAGCCAGAATAGCCGGTTCCCGAACCTTAGAAATGTGTTTTTGAGATGGTTCTGAGATGTAAACTTGCCTAATATACTATAAGCTCTGCTTTAATGCCAATGAATATCATAGACGTCAAGAAAGCAACACACCACCCATATGGCGGGAACTAATGGCCTGTTTGCACACATGTTGCAAACAGTGAAACAGACACATATTTCTACCGGCCTTGTTTGAAATCGTTGACGTTGCGACGATTAAGTAGATGGGCCAGCATCCAGTAGCTGGTAACGCTTACTGCAGTGAAAAGAGCTCTACAGCAACTAGATTCTCGTTCTGCGGAATGTTTCGAATCCCCCTTCGGATCGAATAAAGAATGTGAGCCAGCTCCGTGGGGATTGGCCTACGAGCCCATATGACTCAGCTTACGAGGACGGTATTTCGTTTTTACGTGTGTACACGTGTTCCTTTCCTTGTTGATTCTTTGACTTTAGAAATATTTGATGGAATTACTATGTAGACCGCGAGTTTTATTTACGATAATCTGTTCTCCACGCTGTAAATTCTGTCTCGAGTTACTGTTTACCTACATCACAGTAGCAGCTTGAGGCATGCTTGACTGGTCTACCCTTTTCCGTCTTGTCGTTTCCAGAAATCGAGAATATTTTCTAGTAGCTGCATGCTTTTGTCACACTGGCACTGCAAAATTAAGCAAATGGAATAAAAAGCGACCAAATGTGGGTCCATTTTATGAGTGTTTTTTTTCCATTTGCATCTGTAGGTAAGTCGTCCTGCAATGGTCTGAGAAAAATTTGTGGAGCTCGCGCGGCCATATTGTGAATCTAACAGGTGGGCGCGTCAGGTTACAACCTCAGTCTCATGTTTCGGCGGGAGCAAGCCACAACAAATTTTTAAAACTACTCAAGGATTTTGTACTTCTGTATATTTTAACTTCGTATAAGGCACGGGGCGTTTCACGAGATACAAATCTGTCGAGGGTTGTCAAGAGAAGAAAATGGACTACAATTTTCAGTTGACAATGCTACGACAGGTCGGTTGTCGTCTGCGACCCTTCATGTCAAGTTGCCTATTTACTTCTATAGACACAAGCTGTACAGTATCAACATTGATTTGAAAGCCATCGCCTCCTTTCTTTTTTCTGATAAAAACAGGCTACTCCATGACACTGAAAAGACGCCTATTTGACACACAGCCAACTCTCGTGAACATATCCACCCGGAGTAATTTTCATCATCATTTTTCGGGTTGTCCTTCTGAACCTTGGAAAAGGTACCGCCCTTGTGCAAAGGTATACCGACATTTGACCGAATTGTCCCACCGACTTTACAAATTCTACTTTCAGACGCTTAAACACAACATCTTTAAATCACATATATATGATTTGGGGGGTACTTATTGACGAGGAAAGATCCCCAATCATGGGATTTATAGGATATTTATGAACCAGTTCCAGTGAGAAGTGAACCTGAGTGATCGCCATATTTGCTGAGTTTAAATGGATTTCTGACTTGTGTAGAAATACGGCAAAACAACCATCGTCTGTTGGGAGCAAAGATCAGAAAGTGACCACATGTTCAAAACAGTGCTCTCTATGGCCGCTGATTTGAATGGCCTGGGTGTGCGATGTAGAAGTGGTACACTGTAATGCCGAAAAAGTGTGTGCGCTAGTAGTCTGTAATAATTCATCGTAAAATGGATTCTTCCAACAGAAATCCCAAAGCGACAATTTTGCTCCGAAAAATAACCCCTTCTCTAATTAAGGCCATAGCCAACCCGATTCGAAATATCTAAGTAACTCTGCCATACACTGGCCACAAACGACATATATAGCAGGGAACAATCTACAAATTTACCATTTTACTCACTTGACCAAAATTTTGACATTGCTCCAACCACACAGCGGTTGTACCACAGCATCGTGACCCCTGCTGGTTTTAAAAAGTTCAAAGTTCAAATATCTCGACAGTTTGGCCGACTTTGACCTTTGATTCGCTTAAGTCGTTCACTCCACAAGTATTGTAAACACTGCCCGACCTTATGATAAAATATGGCACTGCAAGTTCCAATTTCAGTAATTTAGAATGGTGGAGACTGCAATTCGTCAATATTTCAGCTTCGAAATAAATTTCGTGTACGTGTCTGAGGTACGTGCATAAAGATCCTGCATCCAAAAGTAGGTCTGTATGAAAATAAAATATGGTGTTGAAATTTGGACCAACTTCTGTCTGACCTCATTACAGCGAGACACATAATTGGAGCAATGAAATATTCGCCATGAAACTCAAGCATGTACTATGTAAACTATGTGGAATGGTATAATTCTATGAGAGAGTTCTCGTCGTTTTGTTTGTTTACCGGAGTTTCAACTGTGAAATCTACTTCCACACGATTATTATCATGTCTCCGTTTCTCTGTTTTAAAATGTTTTACGAGTTCCTCCTTGGCTGTTTACAATTCACAGCCTTTATTGAATGGTGTCCCTAACGCGTGGGTTTCGATTCATCGAATGACAGTGACGTCACAGGGGTCCGGGTTCAGACTGCCAGCATGGCGGTTTGAAGATGCCTGCCCGCCCCTGCACTGCAGTTAGCATACTGTAAAATATTAAAATGTCGGTGTCAGACCCGGAAGTCGGATGTAAAAACCGGATACCTGAACGTTGTAAACACATTAACTGAAGAGACCGCCATGTCTAAAGTGTTTCTGTGCATTTCACAGCCAACAGAACCAAGCTTGTCAGATCAGCAGCTCCGACGGAAAAACCATGGAGCTCACCGATAAAAATAAAACTTAATAACTGGGGGTCATGAGAATCACACTTTTGAAAGCTGTTATTTACAATCCATCTGAAAGTGAAGGGCCTTTAATCACTGCCTAATGGGAGGTTTTGTACTAAAAAAATTAAATAGCGCTTACAGTTTCAATGTGCAGTAAAAAACGCTCACTACAAACTGTGCTTTATGTTCAGGACGACAGCGTAAATTTAACCAAACACTCGAACAGTAACCGTAAACCGAACAAGATTCCACTGTTTTCATACTTCAATCAATCAATCAATTAACAGACTTGGTTTCTCTGTCCAGTTCATAAACGCAAACGAAACTCAAGTCTTTCACAAAAGATTGCAATCTCTCCCTGAAGATTTACAATCTTTCTGAGAAACGAAAGATCGCCTGACACTTTGTAAGCGCGCGAAACGAAGCTTTTGTATTTTCTCGGAAATTCTCGTGTCTGCCAAAAGCGTCCCTGTGTCATGCAAATCTCTTTTTTTTCTAAGAAACACTGACAGTGTGGTTGATTTGGACCAGACTGTATTTAGAGAATGACTGGCGAAATGAGCTTGAAGTTCACAATGACCGACCTAGCCTCAAGAGTTGAAACTTAAAACAAAAAAAATCTCTGCCAGCAGACGATAAGTACCAAGCTTCCTTCCTCAAACTGTAAACTTTTTGGACCCTGGGAAACCATTTCGCTCCAGATTAAGATTTCACAGAAACCGTTGAGTCAAATCCCATTATTTCCTTACATTTTTTTGTTTCCTTTTTTACGAGTGAAAACTGGAAAGAGCTTATTTTACATCGCCAAATCCCTTAGCACTTTTTCTGCTGAAATTTTGCGTGCGAGGGATTCAACATAAAGTTATTTTATTCATACACAATTTCCGTTTACATATATTGCTTGCTCTTTATTTTACTCCTTGCCAGTCTTCCCAGCGCTAAATACCTTCAGTGAGCTGTCTACTGCCGATTATTTGTTTATTTACTTATTCATTTACATTTCCAAGTTCGAAAAATAGCTACGACAAAGAATATAATCAACGATTAATGAAATACTCTCCTCGAAATATAAGAACTTAAAAACCTTTACTAAAACTTTTCCGTAAAAAAACTTTTAAAGCATTCGCTTTCACATGAATAAAAGGCGGGAACAAAAATTGCCAAATATTTAACGAGATTTGACATGATTCAAAATGGCCGTCATTCCTGGGTTAACCCTTTCGGGAAAATTGAATTTTCAATTTTTAACAAAAATAAGTCGGTGAGAACTTTCTTTTTCCCCATGAGCTTCAAAATGAGCCCCTACAAATGGTATACGAAACGCGTATTGTACAGGTTTGGCAGTCCGCATATCTGAAACAGGGTCGCATCCTACCATGATGCGACATCTCAGTGTATGGTGGATTTACAGAATGCCAATAAGTCCCGAATGTAAGGGAAGCAGTTTATCAACAGTTTCATTGCAAACCTCACAAATACATGCTATCTTCACTGGGTGAGAGAGTGGGGAGCTTTCTACAGACCCGAGATCAAAAAGTCTGCGGATTTAACAAGGAACCAAACGTCAAAAAGGGTCATCAAAAGTTAGAACTGGTTCCGCGCAAGTCGTTTAATAAACAATTCGCATAGAATTGAATCAATGAGAAATTTTGTGGTGGTAAACAAACCCTGTTTCGGTTCAAGCATTATAAAAAAGAAAAAGGCACTTCCACAAAATAATCTATTGTCTGTTGTGTTATAGGGAACTAATTACAGTTTATTCGGTTCTGCATTACGTTAAATGATATAAGAAATTATCAAACAGCTCTAGCTTGGCTTTACAGAACCCGGCAACCATTGGAATGTTCTTATTTCCAAGGCAAGGCCAGTGATATGCGTTCGCACTATGACCATATTGTCAGTAAATCCCACCTCTAAGCTTTAAGAAGGTTGACTTCTTTTGAGTCAATTTACGATTTTCTTGAAATTAACTTGAGTAATTTCTAAACCAATGCATGAAGAGTGTTGAATGTGCCTTTGAGTCAGAGAGCAGACTCTGGGGTCGGCGGCGCGTCCCAGAGGCGCGCTGATGTGTTTCCAGCTGTATGTGGTAACAAAGTCTCTTTTGATCTTAAGGTAAAATGCTTCTCGGGGTGAGCATTCGGACTCTCAAAGTTTTACTGTTTCAGTCTACCACTTGTTTGGGCTCATTTTGAAGATCATGGAGTTAATACAGCGTTCACCGGCTTATTTTTGAGAAAATCGAAAATTTCAACCCCCCGGAGAGTCATCACAGGGATGGTGGCCGTTGTGAGTTTCATGTGTCGGTAAATATTGGGTAATTAGTTTCTCTAGCGCCAATTTTTGCATGTGACCCCGGAATTATACTCTTGGTTACGGAAAGTTTGAACAATAGTTGAAGATCTTTCAATTTTGAGGCGCGTTCAACCTTAAATAAAATTCTTTGATTTTCAAATATTCATTTGGCACTGTTTTTTGGGGCTTATATATTGCGCAAAAATGGCAGCATGGGATCAAATCGGAGCTTTCACGCACTTTTTTATTGCGTAAGTTTATAACCTTTTGTGGCATTTTTACACATCAGTAAATCAGCGAGAACCATCCGCTCAGGCAGTATTGGCCTGCAAAGTTAAAGACTTAAACTTTGGCCAAAATTTTCTTATGTGAGACTTTCAGCCTCTGACCACATAAAAGATAAAAGTCAGGGGTCATCGTGCACAGTATGAGACTACTACTAGAGAAACAAATTACTCAAAGTTTACCGATATTTGAAATTCAAAATGGCCGCCATCCCTGTGTTAAATCAATGCGGGGAATAAAATTATCGATTTTGGAAATAACTAAAAACCAATAGGGTGAGAAAAATTTCACTCAAAGAAGTTTAAAATGAGTCCCCACAAGTGGCAGATCAGAAATGTATTGTACAAAATTTGGATTTTGAATATCTGTCCCCGAGGTGCATTCTAGCGTAATATCAAATTCTGTCGATGTCACGGTGGTGATCGCTTACAAGTACAACTACTTTTCTGAAAAGTTTCACTTTCTAAAACCTCATGTAATCAGAGATCATTGAAACTTCCATAAAATTACGATAGATGTCTGATTATTAAAACTTAGGCAGGAAGCTGTGCCCATCGAAACTAAATAATATAAACAGTTTATCTCTGTGCGACGGGGACATCTTAGTGATAGTGGGAATGGGTTGTCATAAGTGATAAATTTGGGGCACTCCTGAAGAGAGAATTATGCGATTGGAGAACCGTCGCTTGACAATGACAGTTTATGATTTATTGCCAATTCCTAACACTTAATATTGCCTCATTGTTATTTTGACAGTAAAATTAGTCTTCAAATCTATCACATCACGCTCCAACGGGACTGAAAGGTCGCTCGCAGTATTGAGGCGAATCTGTGGGGCCAGCCATACGGGTTGCACGCCGCGTGGGTCGAATCGCCGATCACCGTCCTTCGGAGTCCTCGGCATCGAGTATAGAAATTTTGATTTTGGGCTCTAAAATTGACTAAAGGTGCTTATTAGTGAATCAAATGTGTACTTGTGGTGGCCACTTAAGCTTTTCGGATGTCCAAAAGAGCAGTCTGGGGTTATTTTTCCCGTGAGCGTATTTGTTTGATTTTTCAGTGAGGAGTGAGGTGGCGAAGACGACGGTACCGTGACATTACGTCTGGTTATCTTTCTCGTACACCCGAGGGGTATGTTTACTCATTCAGCGTGGGAACCGGAATGTTCTCATTTATCGGTTGCAAGTCTCAGAAAATGGCTCCACCTCCCCAACCCACCCATCCCCGTTTGAAAACAGAAGTGGATTAGCATTCCCTCTGCATTAAGTTGATTTATTCCTGTCATCTGACAAATTTTCTATCAACACATGAATGATATAATGATTGGGCTGACATAAACGCCGACGTTAAACTCGAGCTGTGCTCATACCGCGTATACCGGTGTAGTGGGTAAAAAAGCGTTTCGAAGACAGACAATCGGACTGTCAAAAGTTTAAAATTCTTTTCTGGGTTTACTATATTATAAGTGGACTCGCTTTGAAATTGTAGAGGTAAAAACATACACTGAAGTGTATTCTTATTCTTGAAAACTTAAAACTTTTTCAAAAAATGTAACATGGAGAGAGCATGCACAGCTCGTCCCGAATCAAAATACAAGTAAATTTGGTGACACTCGCTTCTATAATCAAAAACTTTGTATAGCGTCCCCGGATGGTTTAACCTTGACCGTGAAGAGAATATGTTTTAAGTTTTTTTTGTTTTTTGAGTTTTTTGGGGGCAGGGGGGCAAAGTGTATAAGCAGAAGTAAAACAATTTCGTTTTCGACGCGAGCGCGTCAACTCATATCACTGGTTCACTAGATATATTACGATCGGCGAATGTACACCATGAATAAACAAAACCAAATAAGTTTTAATGACCGATAAATAAGTATTTTGCGGTGCCTGTAATACAAAACAACACTTCTCAAATTTGTCACAAGATGGCTGCCATTCATCTGAACATGCATGTGTTGGCTGGCGTACAAGAGAAAAGTGACTGAAAAGGCAGCATGCATTTTCAACCGATACTCTTTTTTGGTCTGCAAAAATATCCAACAAATTTACGCACAATAAACGTTGGAGACTATTTTGAAGTTTAATGTCGGACTGACAGGATTAGATGAGTTTAAAACAGGAATATATCATCTTGAAAAGTCTGCGTCGTATATTTAAATTAAATTCAATCAACGTTGCTGTGCTTTCGCTGTTTGAAGGATCTTTCTCGGTTCACTCAAGGGCAATACTTGTGATCACGCATTTGATTTGTTTACTTGTTTGTGATTTAGCATTCGAGATGGCGCATATCCTATAGCGACTGAAAACAAAACAACTCCTCTGATCGAGGTATTTCTGTACGCTACTGTCTTTCCATACGTATCGAGAGGACAGGAAATTGAATATACTCGCATCGTCTACACAACCCGTCACGGAATTAAAGGGTACGTGTGCGCAGGAGATACTCGACGAAATATGGTGGATCATTGAGGCAATTATATTTCATTTACTGTTGCTATCATTAAAAACGATCACACATAGATTAAATGCGCTTTACTTCCCGCAGTGAACCCGATAAACGTTTAAGACACGGCAGGGGGTTTACTTAAATCAGCGACATATCAGCACTGTGACGGAAGGCAAAGTTTACGACGAGGTCGTCGCAAAAGTTTTCAGATGTTCCCGAAAGCGGCGAAGTTCTGCCGCGTGAGTGGTAGTAGTGGGCGTGACTCAGCAATATGGTAAAACAAGCCGATACGTATGCAGGGGCATTTCACCGCAGACGACAAGTCTGTTGTACCGTGGTTGTGGTCAGTAGTCGTCTGCGCTATAACAAGTCTTTACTGCTGATCCCACACATGAATCACGTGACTGAAAATTAATGTGAACAAACTTTGCTGGAATATATTTAAAAAAACAAAAAAACACGGTGATTAAAAACCGATTTTCCCCTCGAATTCAAACGCCTTCAATGGATATAAACTTGACCTTGACGCAGCCACGCGCCCAGCAGACGACATGCAGCCCATTGATATGGGACGCACACGCTGCAAACAATGCTCTTTAATTATTAATTTATTTAATCGCTGAAAATTGTGTCATTTCTTTTCTCCGGTATGGAAGGTATTAATTTCAATTCCCGTTTCGCAAGTTCAGCTTGAGCGAGTGAGTTCCGCAAACAACGAGACCATGTAACTGAAACCCCGATACCATGCTGATGTAAGTTTTGAATCGTCTATTCCGGCTAGTATTGATGTCATTGAGCCAAAATATCCTTGTGCTCGGTGGATTTTGTTCTACGTTGTTGTCATTTTCTTTCGCCTTGTTTTTTAATTTTCACGACTGTCGCGCTTGAGTACTCGGCTGGTAGTGGTACGCCCACTAAGGTATACAGAACGCTGACATGTAGGCCTACTGTGCGTGCAAAATGACGCTTTCACCTGTAGAGGGGTTCTCGTCGCGACTCAAAACTATATGCATTTGTAAGCCTGCGAAAGAAGCAGCGCGCAACGCCGTCGGCGACGACAGATTCACCCGTATCGTCAAGCAGCAACTTTAGGCGAACAAGCCTTGATTTCGCACAGGGGATACCGTGACCATTGACATAGTCCAATTTTGACTTGATCTCCTATTTGCCCGGTCAGAAAAAACGTACAGGGTTCACCAACCGTACACGGAAATAAAAAATCGCTGACCACGTTCATGATTTATGTTGCGCAGAAATTTGTTGTCCTCAAAACCGCTGATACAAGGCAAAATTCGCACATTGTCATGGGTTGACCGTTGTAAGATTGATACTAAAAGACATTTCAAAACTGACCTCGTGTCGGTATCAAAGTTCCTTGTAAAATTTCATGCACCTATAAGCTTAATGACCCCTTACGGTGCCCGTAGCAAGTGTCCAAATGCAGTGCGAATCGCTGAAACTATGGTTCAAAATAAAAATTTGACCACTCAAAAAATTCAACCAACTGATGTAACATTAAATGATATGCGGAAAACATTTCTGCCAGTATATTGACCCTTCAGGTCTGTATGAGGTTACAGCGTGATGCTTATGAACATAGGAGTTTGTAAGTATATTCAATGGCTATTGTTTACTCACGAGTTCGGCTCAGCGGTTGGTGTTGGCGGTGGCCCGGGCGACAGCAGCAGCGGAGGGCCGTGAATTATCGGGGCGACTGGAGACGAGAGTTTCTCGGGAAACATGGGTCGTCGTTCCGGGGGTGTCGTCGGGTACTTCGACCGTCGGCTCTTGCATGGGAACGAAATCGGAGAGGCGCGGTACTCAGGCATTGGTAAAAGTGAAACTTGGCGTAAACTATATACACGGCCCATTCAACATGTGACCGCTGTAAAGCGAGCACTTGGTGGCGCACTGTACCATTACCCGGCGCGTGACTTCCGGGTTGCGTTCGGGGAAGTCCCCGTCCGTGGAGCATTCAGTTCTCTTTAGCTGTGTAAGTATGGGTATTCGTGTTATTAGTTCCCCCATGCTAAAAACGTGTCTTCCGCGCTATCATTTCAACATTCATTCTCCCGAAATACCTCCAACATAACCTCGTTCGCAAATGGTTCTACTGGTGGAGTGGTACCCGATCATTAGAATGTGTGAGTCACCTAAACTGCGGTCGTTCTTGTCTGCCGGGGTGGGTTTTTTATTTTCGTTCGGGGTCAGGGGCTGTGTTCGCCGTTGGCATGCAGTGCACGTCGCTGTTTCCAACAAACAACATTAGCATCAAAATTGCGCTGCGGGCAAATAATAGAGTCTTGCGTGCTTGATAGTTTAAGTGGGTTCTTCTATCCAACCGTGTCCGCTGTGCAGTGTCAGGCTTGTCCCCGAGTGAATCCAGGCACGGTGGCCTGGCCTGGTTGGGTACGGTTAAGACGGTCGACCATCTAGGGTACGATTCCAGACTCCAGACATGCAGCTACTTGCGAGTGGGCAGTTTGACTCCGTTTATTATAATAGCGTAGGCATTCAAATGCAGCCGTATACAATGAGTGGAAGTACATGTATGCCCCATTATATATAAATAACTGTCCCTTTTGAACTGGGTCACTTTGAACTTCGGGCTATAAGTTCAAAGTGACCTTCGGGCTATAATTTACAGGTGAGCATCCCGGGCGACTGTACACTTGCGAGCCAATATAACATCGCAGAAGCCATGTGTTTATTTGTGTGCCAGGGGCCAACGTGTTCAGATTCTGCCAGTCGGCCGACAAATCGCCGACGGCAACATTGCAACAATACAGAAAACGATTATACTATGCACTTTACAAGAAAGCAAAACATACGCGAAAACGCAATATATGTCGACGACGAAAGCCCAAATTTTGCCACAAGCAGTCCGTGCTCTCGCAACCTGTCTGTCTACTCTAATGCTCACTTCAATTCATCGGTGCAGCCAATCAACTGATCCGAAACTTACTGTATTGATTTTTTTTTCAAAAAAAAACAAACAAAAAAATGGGAACGAACGAGTACCGGTAGCCTTCTGTAAAACAAGTAGCCGCAGACTTTGATGCCTTCGCGGGGATTGTTTTGTTTTTCTAGCGATTATACGGCATCCATGCTGCGCTTTACTGTGGTTACTATACATCATGCATCACGCGCGATATTATTCGGACAAATTGGGACATTTTGCGCATGTGTGTTTGGTAAAAGTTGTCACATCCCTGTAGTTGTCACTTTTGTTTCAATCATAAAATCGATGTATAAGTACCCATTTGCCATTAATGTAAGCTTTCTAAAGTCTCGTCAGAATTTTCCTTCCAAATATTTATTTTTGCCCTCACATAAACTGTGACGTCACCAGGAATCAGTCCCACTCAAATAATGTAACATGGCAAAGACATCGAACAGCGTTAATGGGCAAAAGCGGTCCAGAGATCGCCGACAACAGTTGAAAGTAAACTCTCGCAGTTTTATCAATCAGGTCTCGAATCGATTTTCCGTGCAAAAGCTATCACTGCCGAGATTCTGCCTGTTCTTTGTTGGCCTAGGGCCTAGTTCACCAGTTTGTTGACAAGTGAAGCGCGTTTTCTATGATAAAGTCAACCTAATTATCGTCGTTTATTCTATGCAATATTTAAATCATTAAATTGTCCGGGCTAATTTTACCGACAGTACAGGAAGTCCTACATTCACTCATTCTTGTTGAAATTCGACAACATATGTTTTCTCGTTTCAACGAGCATTGTTCCAGAATTTGTACCAGGAATGATGTAAATTATCTTCATTCTATTTGTGACAGTTGTTCCATTTTACCGTAAATCTTTTAATGTTAATTGCTGCAAAATTTCTTTTCACAATTTCAGAGCAAATTTGAAGTTTTAACCGCTGTGGACTAGTGCTACGTCAATCATACGCATGGTAGAATCACCTCCATAGGAGGGTGTACCATAAAGCTAGCAGGCGGTCACACAGTTTAAATGTCCTTGTCCCCTCTATGCGAGAAGTTTATTACATCCTTGGTTAAAATTCGACAGGGAAGCAGAAGTCCGAATTTCAAAATTACAACCTGTAATTTCAGTAGAAATATTTCATTGATAATCAATCAAGTGGTTTCTAACAACAACAACAGCGCCGCCAGCGGTAAACTAGATGTTGAGTAAACACCTCGCAGAGAATAATCAAAACATGTCCACAAACATAGTTGTATTTGGCTACTTGTGGCTTTGATGAAGCTTAATTGAAACATTGCAAAACGCTACATTTTTGTGTCCATCTTTCTGCGGACGAAAAACGGACATTTACTGGTTTAAATGCATAATACTTTATTTTGTAACTAGCTTTCACTTCTCCTATTTCGGAGAAAATTTTCTTCCATCCTTCCCACTCGAATAGATACATGTTCTTGCTTCTAGGGTGTCGCAGACACATTCCTTTTGTCACCTGCACTATTTTTTTGGTGAGGGAGTTCAGAGAGTGTATTCGATCTCCTCTCCGCCGTGCAATGGCGGGTCATGTGAAGTGCACGTTGATGGAACTGAAACCGGTGGGTTTGACATTTTGAATGAGCGGTGGGATAGGGGTTTATCGGGGGCAAAAATGCATACAAGAACAGATAACCGAACAAAGGTAGTCTCCGAGGGGGAAGTGATCGTGCCTTCTCTTGATTGGTCAAATTTCATACTTCGTAAAACAGTAGTCTCAGTGAAATTGTTCAAAAAATAAAGCAAACGGGCGATAAAGTTTACTGAACGGTGTCGAGTCAGAAAAAACGGGAAGAAACATAGCATCTCATGTTTCTCATCTCTTAGCACTTGTGACGGACGCCTTTGACAGAAAACAGAAACAAGTTTCAGTGTAAACAAGTAAATTACTGACCTTGAGGTGCAAACAAATTTAGCCCAATCAAGTGAACGACGTAAACACTAGTGCTCGCTGAAGCTGACTCTACTGGGCCAGTATATGTACTCCTATAGTCGGTTGGACTTTGATAATTGGGTCGGGGTTAACCAGGCACCAAAAAAAACACACTCTTCGCTGTTCGCGTTGAAGAACCATCTCACACACAGATTAAAGGGACAACACTTGTAACTTAATAAATATTTTCCCTATTTTGTTCCAGAAAGCTACAATTACTTTAAGTTCGTCTCCTGATGCAAAATATTGTATTTCTTGTTCATGAATTTCACCGTAACCATTGCAAATTTTCCTTCTACTAAATACAGCATTGACTTTTATATTTAAGGTAGTATGCACCTCGAAGGTGAAAGACTTAAACTTTTGCTCTAAATTTCCTCAAGGAATCTTTCAATCATTCTCTTTCAAAATCAAGAATAAAAATAAGGGGTCATCGTGCAAATTTTGGTACCAGAGAAACAATTTAACCAAGATTTACCGATATTAGAAGTTCGAAATGGCCGCCATCCCTGTGTTAACTCTATGGGGAAAAACTAAGCCGGTGTAAAGTTTTCTTTCACCAAGAGCTTTAAAATGAACCCCCACATGTAGTATATCAGAAGAGAATTGTAAAAGTTTGAGAGTCCGAATGTCTGTCCCCGACAAAATAGCTGTAAATTTTGATCATGCTATTGTCATTTTGGTCCTAGAACACAGGTATGTTGTTTGATTCAACTGACTGAAGTATATGCTAATATGCAAATGATGTACCTTGTAAACACGATGCATTGTGGGTACAGTGTCCGATATTCTTGTCGGCAAATGAATTCCAGGCCGGACTGAAATTGAGTTGTCAACAGTAACATCGGACATTGGACACATAAACGCTCTATTGACGAGCTGAATAGTGTCACAAGTTGACGTGATTTTAGGATTAGAATACAAGACTGTATTAATATTTTACAAAACGGGACAAAAATTTTGGAGAAAAAAAACATCAAGGTTGCAGATAATCTTTTGAGAGCGCGAGCGCTAGCTTTATGCCACTCATTGAAGCACAGCATCGCAAGCTACAAATAAGGAGATAACAAATTTAGGCCAAAAGCCCATTTATTCTTGTCCCAATACTGAATTCCAGAGACCAGCAGTAGCCAGAGCGACAACTTGCAACTGCCGTTACCCCCCCCCCCTCCCCTTTCCAATCACTATAGTTGTTAGTGGTGATCATGGACCTGTCTACAGAGAATTAGTTTGAACGGGTTAAGGTAGTATGCGCCACGAAAGTGAAAGACCCCAAACTTTTGCTTAAACTTTCTTCGAGGAATCTTTCAGTCGTACTCTTACGATATCAAGAATAACAATCGGGGGTCACCGTGCAAACTCTGGTACTAGAGAAATAATTACTTAACATTTACTGATATTTTAAGTTAAAAATGGCCGCCATCCCTGTGTTAACTCTGTGGAAAAATTAAAATTTTAGCTTTTCGGAAAATTCAAGACAGTGGGAAACTTTTCTCACTGCAAGAGCTTTAAAATGAGCCCTCACAAGTGGTACATCAGGAAAGAATTGTAAAAAGTTCTTAATCCAAATACCTGTCCCCCGATTCGCATTCCACTAAAGCAGAACTCATTTTGGTTTTCAGATTTTTGTGGCAGCAATACAAAGGCGCAAAAATATCATAGCAATTTGTACTCGCCGTGCCAGGCTTATACGTTCCATTCATATTCTGTTTTCGGGCGAATAAACTTGAATTTGGAGTAAAATCGAGTGTCCAATAGCTCAGTTGTAATAGCGAGAATTGTAAAATTAAATATCTGACAAAAACTGGTGATATCTTTGTTACTTCCTATAACGCGGCGTTGCCAATTCACCTGGGGCATACCAACGACATGATATGTAGCTATGAGTAACAACAAACAGTCAACGCGGGGGCAAAAACCAGGAAGGTCGTGCAAAGGTGACATTGATGTATGGAACAACACATAAAATCCGCATAAAGTCGTGCTTTTATTAAACAGCATTCTTTTACAATCTCAATATTTCCTTGTGTAACTGACACTCGCACTAGAAAATTAATTGCATCTCGGTGAGATAAACCTACATTGTGCAATTTTCATTGATTCTCACAACTTAAAACAATTCAACCCTTTATCTCAGATGGCGTGTGCCGTCATAAAGGTGGAACGGGCAAAATGTTTGGGGGTCAGAGAGGCCACATTTCAGAGATATAATACGTTGTTCGTTGTTGGTGCCATCCACACAATGAGAACATTTTTAGAAGTTCTGTTTAATATTTCGTGTTTGCTTTTCAGAAGTCAGTTAATGACATTGCAGTATGTCACAGTTCAAATAATTTACATCACGGACACTCCACAAAATGACCGTGGTTACATGGACGGTTGCCTGCTGAAGCCGATAGCTGGTGGCGATCGACAAAGAAAAGCCATACAACCGTATAACAGCAATTTGTACTTGTTATTTCTTTGTGGCGATTTGTACTGTTTTGGCGCTCACTTCTTAAATGTAACCAGTTTTCCCTTTTGCAGCATTGCTTACCAAAACTTCCATTGTTCAGCTATTCAGGGACACAAACCAAGCGCCGTGGAGGATTCTGGGCGACTGATTATTAGCTACAACATGGTTTAGCGGTTTCAGTAAAGTTACACGCATGGATTGAATGTGACCTAGACTTCGCAACTTTTTAAGGTAGAATGCGCCTCGGGGACAGATATTTGGACTCGCAAACTTTTTCATTTCTCTTCCAAACTACCACATGTGGGTTTTCATTTTAAGGCTCTTGGTGTAAGTAAACTTTTCACCGGCTTAGTTTTTCGAAAATTGAAAATTTTAATTTTTACTTTATACAGTTAACACAGGGATGGCGGCTACTTTGAATTTCAAATATCGGTGAATATTCAGCAATTTAACTAGTTCCAAAAGTTGCACGGTGACCCCCGATTTTTATTCTTGATTTCGAAAGAGAATGATTGAAATGTTCTTCGAGGAAAGTTTGAGCAAAAGTTTAACCCTTTCACTTTCGAGGCGCATACTACCTTAAAGGGCCAGTATCTCTAACTTTTGAAGTGTTTTTTTTTTTACACATTTGTTGGTTTTAGGCTAGTACGCGCCTCGAAAGTGAAAGACTTAAACCTGTGCTTAAACTTTCCTCATGAAACTGTCACCCATTCTCTTGTCAAATCAAGAATAAAAATCAGGGGGTCACCGTGCGAAGATTGGTACCAGAGAAACCTATTACGGTACCTAACAGTTATCGATATTTGAAATTCCAAATGGCCGCCACCTCTGTGTAAACTCTCTTCAAGGGAAAAATAAAATATTCGATTTTCGATAAACTAATTAGGCCTTTTCGTGAATTTATCTACTCGAAGACCTTTCAAATAAATCTCCAAAAATGGTTGATCTGGTGGATCAGAACAAAACAATTGTAAAAATTTTAGAATCCAAATTATCCAAATATCTGTCCCCGATGTGCATTTTACCATAATTATGCAACTATAATTTCTTGTTCCGCTTCCTAACGCATGTGGAGATACACAAGTATTCAACTCGTCAACTCAACCTATGTGCATACTGCGTTGATATTGTTGAATTCTGGTCCTGACTGGAATTCAAAAGTGAGTGCCGAAAGCTAATTAGTTGATGTTTCAGCATTCTTTGACGAGTAGAACAAGAAACGTACATGCAATCGATATACACAACGGAATTGATGGAAAAGACACAAAAATCTATGTATATCTAGACATTTCTGCTCCACAAGGTTCATACAATGTGTTTTTTTTCCAATTCTTGCGACGTGTTGGTGAGTGTGGCATTAAAGGCGTGTTCTTTGACCCCGGGGTCTACCAATTACACACTTGGCAATTCCTTTTTTTTCCATTTTTAGTACACTGACAAAGGATGTAGCAAATATACACCTCCGGCATGCATTGTGTCATCGTTTTGTTCTGCAAGATTAGTGATTGGAACATACAAACAGGCCACACAGGGCATGCGCAATTTCCTCCTGATCGACACGGGCATTTTTTCCGAAGAGCATACGGTGTCGAAGACTGAAATATCCGTCGTTCGAGGACGCTCCCTGGAGAGCGCCCTCGAACGACGGATCTTCTAGTTTGACGTTATCTGCATAGTAGGCCGAAAAAATACCACAGACACATTCCAATTGTGAGTTCATACTGATTTGTACAAAACTCCGGTGAAATCTGTACAGTCCTACGACAAAATCAAATTTGTTTTATTAGAACTATGTGGCTGGAAGTCTGACAATGCAATTGGCAAACACAATTTCGTAGTTTTATACCCAACACAATGACAGTAATTCATTTTCGTTTCTCAATCACTCGTTCCCACGAGCTAATTCCATAGGTCAGTATTGGTTTCAAGGAGATAGATAATTCAAACAGTAAGCTTAGTGCCAAAGAGCCATCAAAATAATTCAACAGTTACATAAATCACAACCCATTCAGAGATTTTAAAAAAGACCTTTTAATTCTTTGGTCTCTGCGCAAACTTAATTCTGTAATAGCTTGTAAGTTACTGTACGTGATCTTTCAAGTCAGTCGTACACAACCAGTGTGCGCTGTCGTTGTTCTCTGCTGGGTAGCTATAGGAGGCGCCCTCCACACACCATCGACAGCAGACTGTTTTATCCTCTCCTACACCCTTTCAAGCTCATAAGCCAGAAGACGTCACTTAAATTTCTCATGCAAAGTACGTGAAAATATCATTGTCACCACATCCCATGTCGCTTAATATGCTTGCAACACAATTATCGAGAACTGTGGATCAATATCTTTGTTTTTTAATCAAATTTTGAAACAGGCCGCCATTCAAAGTGTACAAGAAATTGCTTACAAATTTATCTTATTTAATGCTATATACTCGACTGAAAGAGATTAGATTTATTGCACTTTTCCTATTTAAACCGCCTGGCAAAAAACCACTTGATCGTTTCGTTAGAGATGCAGGTTGCAAGTTGTGTATGTCGCCCTCTATTTTCACCGTCGCGTATTCACCCACCTAAGGGAAGGTACCCACTCCTGTTCAATAATAAGATAGTCGGTCACGATTGCCCTTTGACCTAAGATCAGATAGCGCGGTATCGACAATTTGCAGACACACCATGATGAGCGGTGTAAATCAGCCATTTCAGCATTTTTGCATATTTGACTGTCTCTGATAATTATAGCAGCTTACGTGAGTATTCTTACAGAATGTCGGAATTTCTGCTGGGAGGAATGGCTGCCTGCTGCGCGGGATTTTTCACCAATCCGCTGGAAGTTGTGAAAACTCGCATGCAGTTGCAAGGCGAACTGCGAGCGAGAGGCACGTATGTGAAGAGCTACAGAAATGTCTTCCACGCTTTCTTTACGATAGGGCGAGTGGATGGGATCTTTGCTCTGCAGAAAGGACTTGTCCCAGCACTGTATTACCAATTCCTAATGAACGGCACCAGACTAGGGACGTTCCAGTGCCTAGTGAATTTTGGACTAGTGAAGGATAAAGATGGTAATGTGATTTATTGGAGGAGTGTCGTTGCGGGCGCCTTTGCTGGTAGCGCAGGAGCGGTCGTAGGAAGCCCTATGTATCTGGTAAATAAAAATTGAGAGTGGTAACTTGTATGAAGTGTATGTTCAGTTTCTAAGGAGTTGGGGAGGGGGTATAATGTTAGTTGTTATGTCGTCTCTTGCAGATATTTAGCAAACGATAATTCAAGCAAAGTTTTTCGGCACTTCGACTTAACTGCCCTACCTGCAAAACAACACGACCTTGGTAAATCTCTGCGTCACCGGTGGGGCTATGTGTTTTTATCGGTTAGGCCGGTAGTAGTGGGAGGCGTAGCCGGTGACACAAGCCTTGACCCAGAACTTTGTCTGCCAATTTTAAACCTTTGTCTGCCTGTATGTTATTGTTCATATGTTGTGGTAAAATTCACCGGGATGACCCTGGACTATATGAATATCAGAATGGAAAATGTACAGTGCCGTATAAAATCATCTTATCCATCACCATTAATTCGAATGCCAACGATCACATACTGGGGTGTATGTATGTTTGATGTTGAGGCACTGGTGGTACAATCACTTGTTACGCCGTGTGGGTTGACCCTACAATTACCCATTCAAAAAATTATTTCCCCTCCATCAGTACTCTCTAGGCCGTAGACAATTAACTGCAAGAAATGAATACATGATGATCACCGCCTTCTGACATCATTGCCAGCTGGTAGTCCTGAAAAGAGTCCAAAGATACCACAACACTGTAAGATTTGCCTGATGGACAGACCATGGTCACCCAGGCCCTCTGTAACAACAGTGTTTTCTCTACATGTTCACTGAAGGGTGGAATTTCTGCAACATTCATTAAAGGGATATAGTCGTCGGCACTGTGCCTGTGGGAGTTTCTTGTTTACAAACAATGTATTTCGTAAAAGATATCAAGATGCACCTCATCATCATAGCTGCAACATTTAAATTATATGATGATAGATTATGACAGACATGTTTTAACTGTCATCAATCACCATTGTGCCTTGGATACATTGTTGCTATGGGTCGTATGGGTCCCATACGACCTTTGAGCGCAGTTCCGATGACTATAGCCCTTTAAGATAAGGTGGTAGACTTGACATTTTAGGGGCAGAAACAACAGCAAATTTACAGGTCACTACACGATGCGCTTGGGTCACCAATCATATGGGCGTATTTGCTTGCTGTGTTTTGTGCACCATTTTCGCACTGTCAGTAACTTTTACAGGGCAGAAAATGGCTCGAAATGTGCAATTTGTGCAATAGCGCAGTCGAGAGAAACCCTGTAAAAAGTATTTTGTGTCAAAAATGATCTTTTGTACAGCCATAGACAGTAGAGTTGCTTCTACTGGCTGTAATTCAAGTCATCAAATTGGAAGATCACTTCAGACACTGCCATTAAGCAATATCTCTATGCACTTGGCCTGACTGTATTTAACAATCAGGCATGAGAATATTGTGTTTTTTCAATAATTTAATTATAAAAGAGTTACTCTACAACACATTTGTTGTTTTATATCCCAAATTTTGGCATGAACTGATGGCGTAGTCAATCTAAAGCTTTACTTGCCTTTTGATGTTTTCTTTATTTGTACCTGTGTTTAAGTATTAATTTAGGCCATGTGGTTTGGGACATGATTGATATTTTTAGTCAAATCGGTACAGACATGTCTGGTAGCATGTCATTCACGTCGGTGCTGATTATACCAGATGATTGAATCATCGATTAAAAAAGGTTGTTTTGACCTTTTTCATTGTCATTTAAAATCTTCCTCAGATCAAGATAGATTCAAAAACTCTTTGATTCCGTGTTTTTGCAGTGGTTGGGATATACGGGTCACACCGCCTACAACCCCTGTACAATTTATGTTTCACTGAGTAGGATTTCTTCAGGAGAACCCCCGAAACATGATGTATGAGAACAGACTAACACCTCTCTCTCTCTCTCTCTCTCTCTTTCTCTCTCTCTCTCTCTCTCTCTCTCTCTCTCATAGATCAAGACACATTTACAGTCCCAAGCCACAGATATCATTGCTGTCGGACATCAGCACACGCACACAGGATTTTTCCAGGCAGTCCGAGGGATTTTCAAGGAATACGGTGTGTTTGGCCTCTGGAGAGGTGTCACTGGTGCTATACCACGTGTCATGTTTGGATCCGGGGCTCAACTATCGACGTTTTCAAACAGCAAAGAATATGTTGAAAAGAGTCAGGTAAGATGCAGCATCTGATAGCACAAGTGAAACTAGGATTTCTATAGGTTTGAATAAAGCAAATCTCTTGCTTAGTGTTCAACTTCAGTGTACAATTGGTTGTAAAAGTATCCCAACAACATACTGTACTTGTAACACACAAGATTGGAGCAAGACCGCCCTCTGCAGCATACACAGAGTTTTCTCTGCATATTCATTGAAAGGGGCACTTTCTGCCCCATTCATCAAAATTAGTGGGCGGACTTGACACTTTAGGGGGCAGTCACTTTTGGTGTTGATTTTGCCTTCCTAGGAAATGCTTCCTCAATATCATTACAGTGCGTTCGTCACCCAGTTGCATCATCTATATCGCACGCAGCACCCATACTTACATCGACATCATGATGTTTGTCAGCTTGTGATGGCATATGCTCAGCTGCTCTCCATCTTCTGTCGATTTGTCACCCACGTTTCCCTAACTCAGAATCTGACGGAATTGTTCCCTTGGACACGATTTGGTCCGAATTAGGGGGTTTAAATCCGATCAAACGATAGTGTTGTATTGCGATACGCGTGCCTACACAATGCTAAAGCTGGAATTTTCCCAATTCCATCATTGATATATATAAAGTTCCCTACACTATGCACTTGATTCACCCTCATATATCTGTGGACATCTTTGCTTGTTGTGTTTTGTGCGCAATATCTGCGCTGTCAGCAACTTTTTCAGGGCAGACAATGGCTCGAAATGCACAATTTGCGCAATCGCGCAGTCGAGAGAAAACCGTGCATACATTAACCCTTTCACCATCGGTATGGGGCTGGCCCGTGCAAATCTCCAGAAATTCCTAAACTGACTCAAAGAATTCAGAAATCTTTCAGGTTAGAAGGAACACAAATACAGTAATATCTACAAGAAGGTTACTCTGATCTTCTCAGACAGGTTTTACTTAATATTAACCATATCTATCTCTTTGAATTTTTGAATCCCATTAGAATTTATTAAAAGAGTAACCTGTCCACTCAAAGAAGTGTAAAATAAATAAATAGATGTAACCATTCAAATATTTTTTTTTTCAGATATTTAAGCCAGGCAGTTGGATGATTCCGCTCACCGCCAGTTGCATCAGCGGCGTCGTGGTAACCATCGTCATGACACCTTTTGATGTCGTCAGCACACGCCTGTACAACCAAGGCGTGGATGCCAACGGGAAGGGCAAATTCTACACCGGATTTCTTGACTGTTTTAGGAAGATCCTGAGGAAGGAGGGTATCTGGGGATTCTACAAAGGGTGGGCGGCGTCCTATTTCAGGCTGGGACCACACACGATGCTGAGCTTGCTTTTCTGGGACAAATTACGAACATTCTATGTACAGCTCCAAGCAAACAAGGGATAAGCTCCCCTATTTGTCATTGGCGAGCTGACTGACATACTTGAATTTGTACTTTGCAATCGGTCGTTGCCTCATGATGTTTAAACCCATTTTCCTGACACAAGGGTGCCAATACTCAGGGTACAAATTATATTGCTACCGCACTACACTGGCTTATGCCCCTGCTTGACTTCACATATTCTTATCTCTGCCAGTGTACCTGAAGGACACTGGGTCCAATCTCCATTACAAAAATGACAATGTGTTCCTAGGGAGTTCAATAGCTTTATGAAGCAATTAGGATCCCTTGGGACTATTGTGATTTGAAAATTATTAAGTGTTTTCCCAATTGTCTTTGATTGTGCCTCTCTGCCTAACACTGATATGCCCTCAGCAGTCTGGCTCAGCAAGACCCCAAGAAATTGCGTAACATAAACTTGGCCTATATGGCTATAACGGCACACTGAACTAGGCTATATTGGCTTGAACTTGAGCAGGACAGACCTGAAATGGCCTCATTGAGAGCTTTGTCTATTACATTCCATTGCCAGTCAACGGTAAGAATGTCTCACTATCAGTATCAGTGATACCCTTGACAGAATCACCATGTCGACTGTGCTCTGTGCCTTTTGTACAAGAATGGTAGTGTTACTGCAGATTGGGTAACAGAATTGGCTAACTTCCATGAATACTACAAGCAACTCTACTAGTGCCATATGAAATTTAGTCATTTGTTCCTATGACAACAGGGTTTCCTTTGCTTCCCGTACCAGTGTCATAAAACTGATGGCATGAATTTTAGCCCTTTCATTGTATAGAGGTTCAGCGTGTTTGTTGAAAACAGAAAGTATTAATGAAACTGTGATAGGAATAAGATTTCTCGTAGTCCCTTTAATTGTCTCATGGCATAGTATGCCTTCCCTGCCTACTAAGGTACTGCAATGCACAGATGACATATGGCAGCTTCAAAATGAAATGCTGCAATGGTTGAATGCTGTTAGCTATTTCCACAATGTTATTATGGAAATACCTAACACAATGTTGAATGCTGTTAGCTATTTCCACAATGTTATTATGACCAATGACTGTTTTATTCAGTCCATCACTCGTCAATCAAAAACCCAACTGCTGATGTGCAGCTGGCTTGTAAGGTTATATCTGATTGAGCGATTGTCGCTATTCACTGCAACTTAGGGAGTCTGTTTTGTATAATTCAATGATTACAGTCAGATTTAGCCAACCAGTTGGATAACAGCTTCCGAGATGCTGCACATTAGCCCAAACCCAATTTAAAAGATGAGTTGCACACTGCCCTCTACCCAGTGAAGCAGGGAGGCGTAAAGTGCCTTGCTCCGTGCCACAATGGTATGCTAGCCTTGAACTTGCCGTGCTTTGATATAATGATAGCAAGTTCAGTACTCTATTTCTGCTTGAACAAAAGTTGAATTGAAAAATTCTACTTTGTCACGCACCTTTTGAATTTGCCTTCAGTGTCAGGTTTGAGAGTTCCTTACAAGTGCACTGATTGAATAGTATTGAAAAAGGGACATGTTCACATACTTGTATTTTGTTAAGACATAAACAGTAAAACAGTATCATAAGATCTGCATATCACATGCAAC
This sequence comes from Ptychodera flava, assembly GCA_001465055.1. Classification (NCBI taxonomy): domain Eukaryota; kingdom Metazoa; phylum Hemichordata; class Enteropneusta; family Ptychoderidae; genus Ptychodera; species Ptychodera flava. The sequence continues at coordinate 302,484 of LD347710.1, forward strand.
ATTGATTAGTATTTGTTGCTCAGCAGTGTTCTGATCACAGGGAACTCAGACTGAATTACAGTGAACAAGTAAATAAAAATTACAAAAATAAAAAAAATTGAAAAAAAAACAGTAAAAAAACTGACAATAAACTAAAACAAGCAAAGTCATTTGCCTGTTTTTGTTTACTTTTTGTGTATTTTGTTTACTTGTTTGTTTATTCTTTTTGTGACCGTTTTATATTTATTTTTTACTATTTCTATTTACTGGTTTACTGTCATTCAGTCAGAGTTCCCTGTGGTTCTGATATCTCCACAACCTTTTCACCCCCATTTCCCAGCAAATAAGCTCACCCATCCCCCACTTTTAGAACAATAAGAATGTACTTAAGTATGGTGATGAAAGGGGAAAACCTGTTCACCCCCGCTTTCCTGTAAACGGGTCCACAATCACCATTGACAACAGTGTGTTTGGGCTAAACCATTATGGTGAAAGGGTTAAGGTGGGTTAGGAGAATTTATATGTTGATAATATGAGACAAAATTTTAGATGTAGCCACACATCAATAACGTGTTATTTTAAGCATTACAATTGATATGCGGACTAAATATAGAAGTGTGTCACAGGGACTTCATTCAGGATGTTTTTATTGGCCAATCTGACTTTAGGGTAAGGTATAGCAATATTTTAGGTATGAGAGCTACACGAAACCTCTTTGCCAACAGAAAATACATGAAAATATCCAACATCACAAAATTGATTTACAGTTTTTTTTAGGGCATGTTAGTTTTTGTTCACATAGAATTTCTTTTCTATCACGCACAAAAATATATAATAATACGGGCATAAGGTACATATGTTTTCATATTTCATAGTTACAACAATAAACTCACACACTTATTGGAGACATTCACTAATTTATTCATCCCATAATGCTTTGTTACTAGTGGGCTGAAAGTGACTGGACTCAGCACTAAATATGCATTTGGTAAAACTTACTCTACCTCAGCTTTCATCTGTAGCTGTAATACTGTGTGTTTTCAGTTGGTCTGTATGGCATCCAATTATCATATATGCATCTCATTAACTTTCAAGGTCAGGAGTGCAAATGTATAGAAGGAATCTTTTTTTATCGTTGACTCTACATATCAGTTTTGATACATCTTTTGATAAACAGGGTGTGTTTATCAGTTGTTTATTGTGTATTTACAGAATTGTAGCTTGTAACCATGGTAACCATGAATTTTAATAACTATCGAACCTTCTCAAGAAATTTCCAAAATGGTGTTATTCACATGTGCAGAAAATGTTAAAATTACTATGAAATTTTTTACTGAATGAGGCAAGCTCTTTTTCTATTGCCAAAATTATTTCACTTGCCCACTTACAATTGCAACATTTCCAGCAATTTAGAAACAATTGTATAGGCATTTATACTTCTTCATCTCATTTGTTCTCACTGTTGTACATTTTTCTGACGTAGATGCATCATGGGAATTTCAGGGATGAGTTTTGTGTATTGTTTTCACTTGAAATAAAAAAAAAGATTTTGAAACCAGAATGTTGTATTTCGTGTGACCCTTCTTTTCTAACTAAAGGACAGTCACCCCCTGGCATTTTACCACTGACCTTTAACAATAGTTCAAACTTGTGGAGGGAAATTTCCTACTGGTAAATGTGCAGGGCGTAAGGCCAAATTAGGTATTTTTTTTGTTTTACGTATGTGCGCCCGTAGGTTTTCACTGAGTTTTTCAGGAAAAAAAACTTTTTGCAAAATTTTTCATCGTTTGCAATACTGGTATTTGTCACAAAACCAGGTCTTAATTTAATTGATCGTACTTCTTGTATTTTTAAAGTGACAGCGTCTTTTGTGTTTGAAAAATGGTACAAACAGACGACAGATAGACGGTTTCAATCAAACATTTTTCATCGGGGGTTTCCTTCGGGAATTTCTTCAATTAATTTCAGCCTAGCCTTCAACTTACAAGAAATAAGCTTATGTATATGAGAGAACAGAAGGTAATGTAAACTGTGAGACCTTGCCTGGGGGATGCCTTCTGACATGGGTTGCATGGTATCAACAATTCCTGTTATCCATGATTAGGTCGCAGTCTATTGCCAAGCCATTTAAATGGACTAAACATAATTAACCCAAAAATCCAATCACACTTTGATCGCCTTCAAGATAACAAAAGTAGGCCGCTCTTCTCATGGCCGCACGCGTGCCAGATGTGGATAAGAAGCGCGCCCCCACTGGCAATATTATAAAGAACAGATGCTTCGCGACAACTAGACTTGATTCAAGTCGGTGAATTTCTAAAAATAAAATCATTTGCAGCAGTTTCTCGTATGTCTCTTCTTTTTTCATACAAACCTATTTGGAATTTAGCAGCCCAGGCCAGGTTTTCCTACGGATTGAACGCGTTACCTTTGAGTCTGCGCAGTAGTGAGTTAGTTTCTGCCGGATTCCGGGAGAAACTCCCCTGTATATGCTGTATAGCGTTCACCCCACTCATCGCGTTCACCCCACTCACGCGTTTGACATTTAAACAGAACACAAATCATCGCGTTTACCCCACTCAAACATTCACAAATCACAGACTTGAACCAAGTCTACGCGACAACCAACATAATCACATTTACGCAAGAACGCTACATAGGTTTTTATACGTTTGTAGGCGATGTAAATCCTACAGCTTCAAGATTTAGTGAAAAAAGAGATGTGTATGACTTGCCACAAGCCGAATACATATCTCTCTCTCTCTCTCTCTCTCTCTCTCTCTCTCTCTCTCATCGCAATTAAGTTTTTAAGTTTCCATGATAACAGTCATAATTTTGTCATTTTAAATTTTCTTCCTCTACTGCGATTCCCCCTAACATGCACCCCGTGACCGATTTCCCTCCATTTTTTTCTCATTATCCTTGAAGGGGTGGAAGGATGTAAACTTTGGGGAGGGTTAACATTCTGTTTTAACTTTCTTCTAGTTTCTATATTAATTTTGACCCTATCTGATGGGAAACTGAAAACTGCTTTCTGAATTAATAAGTGGGTTACAGGTGTGTGTTATAAAAAGAAAGTGGTGGGGGAAAACTGAAGAAATCATTTATAAACGTGCAAAGTGACGGATCAAAATGAATTGCAGCGAATAAACGACGTCTGTGAATTATATGATCATATATATCAGCGGCTCAGTCAACATGAAATTTTGATTATGATATTAAATGTTGACCATTATTCGGCCGTTTGACTACCGTGGGACATAATTGTAATTGTGTGCTTCAGGCCTTCATAGCAATGAAAATGAATTTGGAAAATTATTGGCGGAAAATGGCCCGTTTACGTCGCACCATAATAAGGTCAACCGAAATGTTGCCTGGTACACACATGCTTGTTTTTTTGTCTGTTTGTTTTTTGTTGTTGTTTTTTGTTTTGCTTTGTTTTGTTGGTTTTCATATAGACAGTAGTGTTATACGATGTTCACAATACATTTTCGGGGGACACAAACGTCCACAGCGGGAAGGCTAGAGTTAACTTGGACTTCTCTGAGATGTTGCCGGTATCTTTTAGGCTTATATTCGTTTTCGATCTCTCTGCAGTTCGGATTGTGTCAGATGTGTCGCTCAGATGTGTCGCCCTTGCCAACACTTGTTCGGTATATTTATCGGCCACTGAACGACGCGTTGCAGTGTTACAACTTATTCCAGCACTCGCACGTGTGATTCTGTTTGCGATATACACAGGCCAAATGAAATAGCTACTTACCCGAACAAAGACTCAAATTTAAAAATGGGCTTCTTCTGTCGTACGTGTCTCATGTCGAGAAAAATTTAAAAAGTAGTACGATATCAGTTCCGACTCCAACCGTGGCTGACGCAAAAAAAAAGAAAACCACAACATTTGGAAAAGCTTTAATTTGAATTTGAAAGTACTATGTAGGAAGGCTAAATACTGGAACCGCTTTCAACTCGTTTCTGAAAAGGGACTACCCCACGTAACACCATATCAATTACATAGCCTCTACGGAAACAGTTGGCGGTAATTTCTGAAAAGACCAAACACGGAAAGGTTTCCTTATAGGCCTGACAAACCTTAGGCCTGACTAAAGTCTCGTTGTTCCAGGCATGCGCACTTCTTGTGACTATTTTTTTTCCAAATATGCATATATGGCAAGAAAGATTGCGCTAACACTCACTGTGACGGTCAGTGGCCAAACTATTCAATTTTCCGGACAGGGGTAAAGTTCACCGTTCTCGAGATCGGCTGAAGGTGAATTCAGGTCACAAGACAACAGAGTCGGAAACTTTAAAGGCCATCAAGGCGATCCCAAGCCTTTAAAGGTGCAATGTTATTCACCACATTTTAGATTTACCTTCACAAATTCTCGAATGCATGTACCCCCGCCGGCCTTTCTTACAATGTATGCGGATACACTGGTCCAGGATTACCAAAGAGGCTATACGAATTATGATCCGAAATGTCTAAACGTCTCAATGTCATTCCTAAAATTGATAATTTACCTAGTTGAAAAACTATTCGATGACTAAATATTATTAGTTTGCTGCTCATGTTACTCGGCTTTGCTGTGCCGATTTATGCATTACCGTGTTTAATAAAGCGTCTTGGCAGTACAATTAAACGGTCACAATCCAACACTTTATAAACAAGTTTTATATCAAGAGTGTGCAATAATTACATTTTCATGAAAATCGGAATGTTTTTACGAGTCTGGTTGAAAAAAAATATCATAAACAGCGTAGAGAAAGAAAAATCTAAGTAAAATGGCTTTCATATCAGTCATAGTGTCCGGTGATTGCTTGAAAACTGTCATGTATGGGTTCAATTCCGTCTTGAATGTAACTTTTGCTGTCCTCGTATAAAGGAAGAGAAGTACATTTTTCAAAAAGTTCAACTACTTGTGTATACGGGAATGACCTGTCAAGGTCGTCGTCATGGTGTTCGAGAGCTGGCATCCATATCTTGATAAGCAGATTCCGGCAAAGAATATTCAAGTTTTGCGTGTTGAGTTCAGCGCCGCAAGTTTTTAAGTTGGAGTCGCAGCGCGACATGCAGTCATCGTAGTCCCCAATTGCGCAGTCGTCGTCACTGTCACATGACGTCGACTGTAGTTTGTGATTGGCGGCCGCCGTTGGGAACAGCGAATCGAAATCGAGCAACACCAATCGCGTCCTTGTTCCGCGCCTCGTCATAACCCCGAAATTGGCCCAGTGAATGTCACACATGTGGATGTGGATGCCGTTGAAGTCAGCCAGCCTCTTTAGAACCACGAAAAACTGGTTCGTTAGCCACACCTCATCTCTGCGGCTTGGAAGAAACTTTCGCTTGAAAGTGTCAAAATATAGATGGGCGAGTGGTTGGGCGCTTTCCAGAATCGATTCCGGGATGGCGGAAACAAACACGTCCAACCCTTGGATCGGTAACACGTCGAGCAAGTGGTCCGTTGTTCCGACTACTTGCTCCACTAAAAATTAAACGGAAAGAAAAGAAGATATGAAGAGATATAAACTTCGCCTTCACAGGCAGTTCATAAACAACATGTTTTGCACGCAAGCCGTAATCAAAATTATCAAAATTTGTGCGTAAAATACTTTCATAAAAGTACTGGGATGTGGCTTAAGGATCACTATTGATGGTGACAACCGAGAGTGTTAGGGGCACTTCAAATTATGGAAAAAGAAATAATCAAGTGTATCAATACAAATTGTGAAAATTGTGTATTTCAAGTCAACGGGGGCGATAAAAACACGTAAACAAACAAACACAAAAGATAGACAAACAAAATTAAAATTCATAATCAATACAAAGATTAAAAAAATAAATGAATAGCCTACTGAACAGTTGAAAAATATGTACAACAGAGCAATGGTGGCGCCTTTCAACGTAAAAGTGAAGGTAAGATACAGTGCGTCTTGGAGACAGACATTCAAACTCTATATTTTGTACAGTACTTTTTGGCGATACCACTTGTGGGTGCTTATTGTTAAGCTCATGGAGTGAATAAAATTTTTATTATTCTCTCTCTCTCTCTCTCTCTCTCTCTCTCTCTCTCTCTCTCCACAATCAGCAATGTTCTGCAAATGCGCGCCTGTTGTCATTTTTGTATTTAGTCTTGTTTTCTTTTTACTGCACATCGTTTGTTTGTTTGTTTGTTTGTTTGTTTGTTTGTTTGTTTTAGGTTTTTGTTTAATATTCAGTCAAGGCCTTGCGTTTCGAACTCATCCAGGCACGCTACTAAACTCCAGGACTTCAAAAGTAATCTGACTAATGAGATTGTCATATCTTTATCATTTCTCTCGTGTCGGTATGATTCCATTCTCACCATTTCACCTATTTCGACATACTCGGGAAAATTCTTCAAATTCACACATTTCCTTCATATTGACACCTAACCGGCTAAGATGCATATCAGCATGAGGGACTGGCGCCCCGATATGACGCGTTTCCATGACCAAAAACCAACGGTCGGAATTCAAAATACTTCTTATCTCCTTGCTAAAACATACACAAAACTGTAAAAATAGGAGAGAATTTAGGCAATAAGGAGGATTCAGAGAGGCACCATGCTGGCGTGAAGATCGAGGATCGCTCCTGTAGTTAGAGTAGATAAGTTTAGTCTTCCAGTTCGTTAGAGACTTCCAGGTGTTTAACAGTTATCAACAGTATATCCTGGTCTAAGTTTGAGTACATCTTCCCCAAATGGTCCAGCTCAAGTTTCCGTGTACCTCGAGCATTGCATAGCGACAGTAATTCCCTCAAAGACACCTCAAGACGTGTGTCTCCCCTTCTTTATTTATTTCACAAGGTGATGGCAATTGGCGTGTGTCAAGAATATGGAAACAAAATTTAGACCGAACGACATTCATCGAATAGGTAAAATAACTCAATGTGTTCCTCTTTAAACACTTCACACATCTTCAATGTGAAGATTCTATCGGAGAAAAGAAGTCGGGAATTGAAGGCAACGATGCGCTAATCGTCGGTCTGAAATATGGGAGGAAACTCACGTAAACTTGTTTAACCATTTTGAAAGAAAAGAAGACTGACTATTACTCTAGACTTACGTAGTGGAAACATTAATTGCATAATACTTTACGGTAAAATTAAATGTTCAGCTAAAGTTTCAAATCCATGCAAACTACATTGTAATGGCTCTGAAATGACTACTGCGTCAAGTTTCAAATCTGCCCCCCCCAAAAAAAAAAAACCAAAATCATGCAAACATTCATCTACTAAATTTGATAAATTTGATGATTGCTTCTCAAAACCCAATCCTCCTTCACAGGAAGCGTATTCTATCCGAGGGCTGCACGCCCATGACTCTTGCATGACTTAGAAATTGTATTCTCTAACTTAGTATACTAATCATACTAAAAAAATGATTTTCAAAAAGCCGGTCGGCTTATGTGACACGCGGCTGACAGATTTCTACGGGAATTATCCCTCGAGTGTGTAAAATGTTTCCTGAAATGTCTAAATTACATACCTGTATAGTCAACACTTTCAACGGCGTACATGCCGCCACAAAATCCAACTAGTTCTGGAATGAGAGCGCTTTTATGCAGAAGGGTTAGCATAAAAAATTCCCTGTTTTTCAAGAGTGTGGAAACTGTGGTAGCTTCTATATCGTCAATTTGGCCATCGGTGTTCGAGTCGGTGAGTGTCATTAACGTTGCCACGTACACATCACACAACTTAACGTTTTGGGTTTCCTGGAGACACAAACGTTTCGCTTGGTGCGTGAGGTTAAAGTTTGCAGCAAGATGGTCGGTGAAGTCTTGGTACCACTGGGTTCTGAACTTGACCACTATGTCTCCGAGGTCATTTCCTGGCCAACCTAGGAACTGAAGAATCTGTTTGCTCGGGTTGCCTGCTAAACATTGCCTCTTGGAGCTGGTAAAATATTGGTCATCGCAAAGGTTGCGACAGAGAGAACCAGAAATCCTATTTGCCTTAACTTGAGCACACTAAAAGGAAAAAACGTAAAGGAATAATATATATATATATATATATATATATATATATATATATATATATATATATATATATATATATATATATATATATATATATATATATATATATATATATATATCAATCTCTCTTAGTTATTTGCAGTCTCGCGTTGGGAATCTTTCCATTAAAAGAACTGAATATGCAAGCCTAAACTGGATGTCTCTTGTATCGTTGTGTTGATAATGAAATGCTTTTTATCGTTTTGTTATATTGTCTGTTGTGTTCGCATTACCTTACGGCATCACGGATAATGCTGTGGTGTAATTTCCATAACAAGTGATCGTAAATTATTTACAAGTTCGCAAACGAATCAGAATGTACTTACGGTGTATCGAATATGCTGTTCTCCACACTTGCTTTCGTGTTCTATTATGAAGATAAATAAGAAATGGAGCACTAGAATCCGACCAAGTATAGCAACTAAACCCATGACCAGTTCACCTGTATATACGAGCAGTTGGTGACGTCGCCTCTACAGTATTATATACAGTGCAGCACCACTTGTTTGTCGGTGTTCCTACATAGGTGTGGCTTGGCGCTGGGTCACTGTCAGTTTCACTCCCGGTTTCACTAGGTATGCATTTCAAGGAAAACGTAAGGCACAGCCGGTTACAGGCTCAAAGTTTGCTGTCCGCTTGACCTAAGGCAATCGGCACTCCACAAACCGAACACAAGCGGTGGTGTGTGCATTTCGAGTGTGGAGCCGGGTGTGGAGCTACCGCAGCTGCGGTCAGACACTCTGTCCATTCACTGGAAAGTTTCATTCATTTCCGGGTTTTGTGGAAGCAAATCACAAACAAACAGACGACGCTAGAGCGGCGTGCGTCAAAATGGCGGCCGGTCCGATCTCAGAAAGAAACCAAGGTAACACAATGAATTGTCGTTTAATTCCACATTCTTAGCATCTGTATCGATATCATGGTTACGCTTCAGCATTCTCAACATTGTAAATCAGTTTCTAGTCCTTAGCCGACGATGCTGTCGATTTATTTAGTAGAAATACGTCTGATATGTCCATACTCGTTACGTCGAGCACACGTGTGGCATCATTGTGATCGTGACTATCGGAGAATGTAAATATATCTAGTGCCAGAAATATAGTAAAATGCGTTGCTTTTGTGTTCTGGAACTACACGCTCTACATAGTTTGGTGGGGTTTTTTTTTGGGGGGGGCGGAGGGGACGCAATAATGTTCGACGTCAGAAACACAAACAGTTCTATGCACTCGCTATGTTCTGTTCACGATGTCGATCATACAGTATTTGAATTTGGTTGTTGCTGTACGAGGACTTTGAAAATATTTATTTTGCTTCCGTCACGTGCATGGTATCCTGATTTTTTGAGTCAGCTCCATGTTCCTACTGCCCGAATGCACCTTATTCCATTGCTGCGAATCCGTAGCCTCTGCCACTCGGGCAGCTTGGTCATTGGAAAGGTAGCCCAGCAGAACACGTCAAGGAATGGCAGGGCTCGTTTTCGCGGCAACTTATTCCAAAGACCCCAACCCCTTGTGTTGTTGTTTATCAATCCATCTTCCCTTGTACTTTGGATACATCTGGAATCAGGCACAGTCCCTCTATCTATGGATAGAGGAACTGTGAACCAGGCTACCTTCTGCTACTTCTCCAGTAAGGTTTGTGCCCTGAGAAAACTGTCTCCTGTAAGAGTGCATCATACATTCACACCTCAAGCGCTTCACTTCAGTACAGGGTTGTGTGTAGTTCCAGTTCTCAGTTACAACCACATGCCTTCAAAGCTCTGTAGTGCGTACTGGTGACTCTGTGATCCTGACTGCACATCTCTACATTGCTTTGCCATCTCTCGACATTACAGTATTCTTAACTCTATCACCGCTCCTGTGATGTCCAAACTGCCAGCCTTCAGAGATAGATATTAAAAGAGGATACATGAGTGAAATATTTGTTTGTAATGGGATAGAGTTATCCACCTACCAACACTGGGGAGTTTGAATGTCAGGAGAAACTATAAGATTTGATCAAAATCAGAACCTGTAAGTGTTTTAAAGTCTAGCTTATCAACTCTTCATCTTCATGGTAGTTGGAAGAGTGGATGATAAAGTTTGGTTTTCTCTTGAAAATTTTCATCAGCCCCTAATAGACAGTATTGTTAAATTTTCTTGTTGGATTCTGTGTTACTCACGTCCTAAATACTTTTCATCCAATCCAGATGCCACAGTTTATGTCGGTGGTTTAGATGAGAAAGTATCAGAGGCGTTACTATGGGAACTGTTCCTACAGGCAGGACCTGTCGGTAAGTGCAAAATCTCTTTCAGTCTCTATTTTTAGTAGAATCTTTGGTTCTTCCTGAACGAAAAAGATATCTATATTCAATACAACCCAGCTCTGTGATTTAACAGTGTTCTTCAGAGCGTGGAAAATCAGAGGGATGGTCAGTTTAAATAACAATGCATAATGTGCATATTCCTTTGTTGGAAATTTTGTTTGTTTATCAACATATGAGGAGAGTGCTCACAATCAAGGGGTGGCCCAACCATAAAAATCCCTGTGTGGAGAACTCTTGATTATGCACTGCACCAGCATTCTCGCGAGCCAGAGCATATTTTTTGCTCAGCTGATCTACGCAAAAATTAAGGGTAGCGCTAAGCTGTTGCCATAAAGAGGCGCGTGCTTTACAACCATGTGCACCAGATGTAGTATTCCTCAGCATCATCAGACGGCAAAAGTGTTTGTGTACACACATGCTTGCATGTGTTGGCATGTGTGAAGTTTCGTTAACCCTTTCACTACTTTGGTTTGGCCCAAAATCATTATTATTAATTGTCAAAGTGGACATGTTCACAGGGAAAAGGGGTGAACAGATTCATGTATACATCTCTGTTGAAATTGCAGTTTTCTCTTATGAGTTCAAAGTATTAGTGCCAAAATCAAAACTAGGGAGTAAACTCTTAGTAGCCAGTCTGTAATGTTACTACAGTACTCAATATTCTTTAAATGTTAAATCCTTGTAAAGCACTCAGACCATTGGCTGCTAGAACTACAGGCAGCTACCTGAAGAGGATAGTGTGATTTGGAAAATAAGCTCTGACTTGTAAGAATGCCATATGGTTACCTTTGGTAGAGCTAATGATCACCAAACACTGGTAACATTCACATCCTTAACTGAAATGCCGCTGCGGAATACATTTTTATTCTAATGATGCATAAATTCTCTCTGATTTGTTTTCAGTGAACACTCACATGCCCAAAGACAGGGTCACGCAACAGCACCAAGGTTACGGCTTCGTAGAATTCCTTGGCGAAGAAGATGCAGACTACGCCATCAAAATTATGAACATGATCAAACTCTATGGTAAACCAATCAGAGTCAATAAGGTAAACTTAGTCCCATGCTTCCAGCCAATAGGAAGCAGTGATACAGTTAATTGATTCTTAACAATGATTCTGATTGGCTTATTTCCTTTGAAGGTTAACCAATCAGTGGAGAGATTCTAAGATCAGTTGATGCTTTTCCAATCTGAAGGAACATTCAAGACATCCACCTTCCACACTGTTATACTTTATAACACCTTTGCTACAAGTGATAATACAGTGTTCAATAAATCTAATCTTTGAACTATGATGAAAGAATTGTAGTTATTTCCAGTGTACAAAAATTTTGTGAATATATTGTGAAAATATGATCAATAAAATGATAAACAATATGTTACATTCTGTTAAAAAAGTCACAAGGAACAGACTTACAAAGATTATGATTCAGTTTCAGTTTCTGTTGCTACTAATCCTTCCAGCAAAAGAGTGTAGACTTTTCATGACCTTGGATCATTGCATTTACCCTTGAACTCAGTTGATCATGCACAAAGTCGAGTTTTTTTCAGACCAAACTTGACTCTGAGAATTTGTTTTTTCATTGTGGATGAAATTCATTGTAAGGCAGCACCTGATACTAATGTTGTAACTTTGCTGTCTGTATTATTTCCACAGGCATCAGCACATCAGAAAAACTTGGACGTAGGGGCTAACATATTTATTGGTAATCTAGATCCAGAAATTGATGAAAAGTTACTTTATGACACATTCAGTGCGTTTGGTGTCATATTGCAAACGCCTAAAGTAAGTCAAATTGATTTTTAGCTTATCGTGAAAGTTTTTATCCACCAACTGGTGGCATTAACCACCTCTCAAGCTTGCCTTTCTCTAAGAGTCTTAACATTCCAGTTTCCTGTTGTATTTTCTAAGTACGGTCTCTTCCACTCAATGACTGGGGAGAGAAGGGTAAAAAAATACGAGTGTGGTTTCTTTTAGTTGCATTGAATTCCTGCACTCTTGTAATGTAACCTGACAGTCCAACCCTACATTTGGGAACCTGGCAGTGAAAATGGTCAAGTATCTGTTTTCCAAGAAACTTAAAACAGTTTTATGATCTTCAGGATGGCCAGCAGAAACTGTCAAAACGTAAATGTGATATTTGAATGAAATTTTCTGTAGAGGACACAATTTTATCCTGTGATATTATGTGGGTTAGAGGGACAACAGCTGAAACGTTTTCTCCACCAGTTTGTTTTTAATGTCAACGACAGTTTTTTGTTGTGGTACTTCTCAAAGCATGTTGAGATACACAGTATTCAGCTTGTCAACTCAGCCTCTACTTGTATAGACTGAATCATTATTCCTGACAAGTGAATTTTAGTTTGATTAAAATTCTAATGTCGACAATAATGATGCACTTTGAACAGATACTCACTGCTGTGACAAGCTTAATATTGGGTATTTCAACATACTGTGGAGAGTAGAACAAAAATTTCAATTGCCACACAAAACGAAAATAATGCCACACAAAACGAAAATAATGAAAAAAACGTCAAAAGTTAAAGCCATAGTATTTTTTAGGTGTTCATTACAAATTTTCTAACTTTTTCAGATAATGAGGGACACAGAAACTGGAAACTCCAAGGGCTACGCATTCATCAACTTTGCCAGCTTTGAAACTTCAGATGCGGCCATCGAAGCCATGAATGGACAGTATCTTTGTAATCGACCAATCACGATATCATATGCATTCAAAAAAGATTCCAAAGGGGAGAGGCATGGTTCGGCAGCAGGTGAGGTGTTGCATATATGGCGGTGCCCTTCTCCCAATGCCAACTTGTGGTGGCGCTGTTCGTTATTCATGTGTCAGTTATTCTGTGTGTTTATTTAATAAAGAAAAGGACAAGTTTTATTTCACCAATGCATAAAGTTTGTGGAAGAAAACAGCTTAGAATTCAAAGCCATTGTGTTGTGATGAACTGGAAAAATAAACCCACACATTGTACTTCATGTTGTAGAATGAATTATATATATAAAGTGAAAGGTAATTATTTGTCTTTGTAGCTCCGAACACAAAACTGGCAACTTTCACCTTTTAGCTATTATAATTGACCTGTTCAACCCTAATTCCCAGTGAACAGATCCATGCTCACCATTGATAGCAATGGATTTGGACCAAACTATGGTGGTGAGAGGGTTAAATCAGCTAGATCAAGAAGTCTGTGCAATCAACTGACCAGCATCAGGGCCAGACAGACTTGTCCCATGCTGGTTTACTGTAATCAATGTATGATTCTTGGAAATGCCCTGTAATACCTAAGTCTATACCGTATGCTTGTATGTCAGACAGGGAGTAGTCTAGTATCAGTGAGATGTCTTATGATGTACTGTTTTTGGACCTGTTGCTGTTATCTTACATTTTTTTAACTTGATTAAGATGTATGCCAACAATCCCATGTAGCTGTCCTTGCATTTAAGCTTACATGTAAATATATTACTTTCCCCCTGACAGAGAGGTTACTTGCAGCACAGAACCCATTATCACAGGCTGACAGACCCCATCAACTGTTTGCCGATGCGCCACCAACGTCACAACCCTCAGACGCGGCAGTGCCGACGAGTACAGCAGCAACAACAGCAATACCTCCTCCCCCACCCCCAGCTCCCGGGGTAACACAGGGTGAGTGTACATCACGTCTGTTTATGCAAAATTAATATTTTTCATGTAGAGTAATGCAAAATCAGCATTGAACAAGATAAGCAAAAGATCTGAGTGACAGACAGCCTGATACACTCAATCTCTACGCACTATCACCACCATTTTTGTATTTTCCTCCGAGTGGAAACACTGCTAACAAAGCATTTTTGTTTTTTCCCCCACAGCTGGTATGCCACCTCCCCCGACATCAACCGGCATGCCACCTGGTGGCATGCCACCCCCTGGAATGCCCCCGCCACCTCCTGGAGGGATGCCGCCATTGCCCATGCCGCCGGGAATGCCACCCGGCATGCCGCCACCAATGGGAATGCCCCCTCTTCCGGTACCACCACCACCCATGCAGCCACCAGGCGGTGGTGGCGATATGCCGGACCCAAGGATGATGAGCGGGATGCCAAACAACATGGGTAAGTACAACTTGATAGGACAGTGGCTCATACTCTAACCCTTCTAATGGCCTCTAGATAGAAATTGCCACAAAGACAGGTTAATACTGATTACAGTTTGTTTTGTTTTGTCACAAAGTATGAGGAAATTTGCAAAAAAAAAATGTTTTTTTGACTTGTACCTCAAATAGAACCAAGGCTTGATGAGACAAAGATGTTTTTTGAGTTCCAACATGTGTACTTTGTAGAAAACCACACTGTTTCCGACATTGTACCAGATGGAAGCTGTGAAAATTCAAGGTGTTGAAGGCTTCTTAGCTCTGACTGCATGCATATCAGTGTAAAGAATTGTCTATGTCAA